>JACXGM010035228.1:0-11737 GCA_016801145.1 Umbra pygmaea | reverse complement strand
CCCGAGTAAATTTCTGGGATTTCAGGCTGCAACCGAAAATACCATATAAACGGCGAAAGAGGCCGTGGCATGTCAGGAAAAATCGTTGGCATCTCAACCTGCCACCGGAAATGCCACTGCTAACCGAGGCAGATGCCTTGGCATCTCGACCTGCCACCGGAAATGCCACTGCTAACCGAGGCAGATGCCATGGCATCTCGACCTGCCACCGGAAATGCCACTGCTAACCGAGGCAGATGCCATGGCATCTCGTCCTGCCACCGGAAATGCCACTGCTAACCGAGGCAGATGCCATGGCATCTCGACCTGCCACCGGAAATGCCACTGCTAACCGAGGCAGATGCGATGGCATCTCAACCTGCCACCGGAAATGCCACTGCAAGCTGCCGATGCCACTATTTGAGCTAGCCGTCTCTCACTATTTGCGTTACTGTTAAAAAAGTTTTGTAGATGCCTGTGTCGTTGTGAGATGCTTCATTAAATTAGAGTTGCTTACAACGAATGTCAACAAAGTCTTTGCTCATGCACATAATATACACATTACATGCACGTTCTTGCCATTGACCAAAATGAATTTGAAGCTTATCTCCAAATTGAAAATGCCAACTTTCCTCGGTTTGCTCCTAACTCACCTTCATTGAATCTCTGTTTAGCTTTTGTTTGTATGGGTGTGTTGGCGTGTGTGTACAAACACGATTGGCTACAATGAAACTTGACTCTGCATTAGTCAATCATAATCGTAATTATAATCTCTTATTAACCCACCTCCTCACTAGCTGTGAGCTAGGGGTGCGTTCGGAGTTTATTCAATCAATGCATAGTAACGCACCGAATTTATCATCCAGTAACGTTAACGGCGTTGTAACGATGGGAAAATAATTAGTTAGATTACCCCGTTACTGAAAATAACGTTGTTAACTAGCATTCCAAACACTGAGTGTGATGCATGAGGGAAGCACCAACACTCAGCTCGACTGTTTCAAACAGATTATCAATCTATGAACTATGTTTTTAACATTACCTGCAGATGTTGGTTACATCCAATTAAAACTACTAGCACAACTTAGCCTCACTTCACTGATCGGTTGTTTGTCTGCCTGCTTGCAGCAGACGAGACGACGTAAGGAAAACATTGACAAGGCTTGAAAATCTGGCTAGCTAACATGTCCTAAAGCCACTGAAATAATAATCAAGATTATTTTGTACATTACAATTAAGTTGTACATTACAATTAAGTTAAGGGTGGAACCTATACAAAACGTAAGAAATATAAATATTGACAGGAAATACCCCAGCAAGCAATTTTGCGTCTAATAGATGTCTAATAGCCGTCTAAACAGAGCCCAGACGTCTAGGCTAAAACAAGGCTAATTTTGGGCTGTCAGTGAAAATCTAATAGACGTCTAACCATAGCCCAAGTATAGACTAGTCATCATTAGACGGCTATTGAACGACTACATATATACGTCTAATAGACAGTTAATATGAGTCTAGGCTAAAACAAGGCTGAATTTGGGCTGTCAGTGAAAATCTAAAATACGTCTAATCATAGCCCAAGAATAGACCAATCATCAATTACACATCTATTGAAGAACCACATGTAATAGACAACAAAATTAGGCTAAAGGATTATTTTAACTCAAATATAATAGATTCTCATACATGAAAATTCATCCAAACAAATTAAATGTAAAGGTTTTATTTAGAAAAATAACATTTACAACTTAGACAACTTACAAAAAGATCCAAACGAAGAGCAAATTAAATATTAGAAATACAATTTAAAGATGATATAAAATATGAAAAAATTACCAAATTAAAATAAAACTACTTATTATTCTATAAAACAACAATTGATTGTTGCCTTTATTCCCATAACCCCCCTGCTCTCCCTGGTGCATGTTTAAAATGCCACAAAATTGCATTTCTCATTTCAAATTCTGTTGCCGCTGGAAAATTGGTCATCACGACATCTGCCAAATGAGAAAAATACAAATAATTGCACAAAAGCTTTGTTGACATAATACATTTTAACTAATTAGTGATTGTGACAAGCATTCTCTTTTGCTTGGATGCACACTAGAGCTGGGCAATATAGAGTTATATCATGTATATCATGTCCAAAGGAATATAGTTTGAGACTATATAATTATTATCAATATAGAAAATTATTTATATCAATATTAATAATAATATTAATAATATCAATATCTAAATAACCCCACTAATAATGCCCAGAATGGTACCCAACGTATTCAGTATTACAAATAGTTTCTGTACTTATAGAACAAAGCATTGAAACGTTTGTAAGTACACCAGAAGTATATTTATTAAATAACACTTGCCTGATCGCTGCTAGGCAATACATGTTTCGCTCTGTGTGATCTCGCGGGATATCACGGGATCGCGGGAACAGCCATCAGGCAAGTCTTATTTAAATATATTTCTGGTGTACTTGCAAACTTTTCAATGCCTCATTTTCTAAGTACAGAACCTACTTGTACTACTGTAGAAGCTTGGTACCATTTTTAGGCATTATTAGTGGGGTAATTTTCGAGATGCACCCTTGGATCCATTAGCGCCTGCACTAAGCCATTCGGCTGATAGAACATTGGTTGAGTTAGGGCTAACAAGAGAAACAATCCCCCATAAACCTTTTTGACTCGAGGTCAAGGTGCAAAGGACCCTAGGTATATATTACTCCGAACTACCGCTTTAAGAGCACATAGTTTCAGTACACGTGCAGGTAAATTGGAGGAAAAATATACCCTGCTAGGTTAACACTAGTATCTCACAGTTCCTACACATTATAACAAATTATGTACTTAAATAATGAACATGTCAAAACGAACACGCATACATACATACATGATCGAAGTAGAAATGTTGAAGTTTTCTGAGTGCCGGTCGCCCGTTGTTCTCCGACAGGTTAATGCTTTCTCGCGAAAAATAAATTTGAAAATGGCGGAAATGTATATCGCGAGATCTGGCATCAGTGATCTAGTCGCGCGTTGCCAGTAGTCATGTCTCAGTAGCGCTTTGCTTGTGCCATCTAGCGGTTGAGAATTGAAATTGAATTTTTATTGAACTTAAAATGAAAGACAGTCCAATAATATCGTAGAATGTGTATGTTCATGTTCATGTGACAGCAAAGTTAATGCTAATCCAAATGTTTACAAAAGTGTGGGCTAAAAGCAGACTACACATAGCCTGTCTAATTCAGAGCTAAATCGTGGCAAAAAAAACATGTCATGCATAGAACGTAAAATAAATTAAACACATTGTAATCACTGTTGACTTTGCTTACATGGAATATCATACATCTCGTTAGTTATTTTGCCCAAAACGACATGTATCCAAATTCAATGTTATTTTGGCTAGTGGGTTACGGACTATATCGGGTAAAACCGAGACGGGGAAATGACGGCTATTGCTTGCGGGAAATAGCCCGTCTTATTACGAGCTAAATCGTGGCTAGGCACAGCCTATACATTCAATATGGCAAATAAATGTAGCCAAACACTTTGTAATTACAGTTGACTTTGGTAACATGATGGAATGGCTTACATCTCGCAATTATGTTGGAATAAAATGACATGTAACCAAATTCAATGTTATTTGGGCTAGAAGTGGGTTACACAGAGCCGGACTATATCGGGTCTATATTTAACCGAGACGTTGAAATGACGGCTATTGCTTGCTGGGACATTTTCGATCTTTTTTGTTTTATACTGTACTGTAACTAAGTCAACAAATGAGTGTGCGCGACATCACCAGACACACAAATGTGAAACCAATAAAATGCGTGTGTCGCATGGGCACTGCTTGAGAATAGTTTGTGCCTCTCAGCAGATTTCCAAACTAATGTATTTCAAGTTAATTTGAGTTTGGTTAAATTATAAATGCCTTCATAAAAACGGTCAGGTGAATAGCCTAGCTACATATCCAGATGAAACTCATTTAAAATTCAGGTGAAAAATTTGTAGCCTAATCTCCTTCCCTAATTAGATAAAATGAAAGAAACACCTTTGTGAAAGCGAATGCAAAAACTGCATGTTTGTGTTCGCATTTGCACTATAAGCATTGCAGACGTTTTGTGAACTTTTGAAGTGACTTTCTCCAGTTATGTGAATAATCATCTATATTTGCGAAGAATCAATGTACCACACAGCTCAGTAGTGTGTAAGATGGTAGGGATATGCACAGAAAAATGATCATTTGTAACGGGAACTAACAAAGTATCGTTGTATGCTTTCACTGAAGAGAGAAAGCAAAACTGCAGTATCCATTTTCCGTTAGAATTTCAATTGTTATAAACTTTAGAGGCAAAACATTCTTTCAGTTTCTGCTGTCAAGGAAGATGAATTACAGCCATGATTTTTGCTCGTTCCAGGGCGTTCCTCCTGCCGTATTCTACCCTACACCTGCGTTCTGTCCGGGTCGTTCCTCCTGCCGTATTCTACAGTAGCTACTGTAAATGGCACTCAGATTGACATAAAACCCCACCCGAAGAATAGTACACTAGGCTGTATGAATCAAACAGCATTCCACTCAATTTATGGGTGATAATAAGCTTCTAAATATGATTGCATGAGGTTGGAATACAATGTATTCAGCCGGACAAATATCATGGCATTTATTTAGGCTAAATTATGATGCTATTACTGATTATATGCCTATTACACTTTTATCTTTAGCAGAGTTTTACTTTTTATTGGTAAATTAGTAACAATCATGCGCTCATCATTTTACACTACATTGCACCTTCTGTCAAGCTCGGAAATTTGGATTGTGTCGTACATTTAATGAACCTCATTGAAGCTTATGTTTGCGGCAGGTAATTAGGGGTGTGTTGATAGGCAAATCATAGAGACTGTGCACCAACACTGACACTAAGAACAAGTGATATTTCCTACACAGTAAAAACATCACTGTTAAATTAACACGCTCAGTGTTTATATAGGTCCAGTGGACATATACAGTGCCTTGCGAAAGTATTCGGCCCCCTTGAACTTTTTGACCTTTTGCCACATTTCAGGCTTCAAACATAAAGATATGAAACTGTAATTTTTGTGAAGAATCAACAACAAGTGGAAATATATCAATTCCATTTAAAAACAAAAAAACTGGTTGCTTTTCCATATAGGCTACAAAATAGCTGGGAAGAAATTTTTGATGTTCCGATCCCATGGCATAACGCATTTGTATTAATACGTAAAACAACACCAGACTCAAAAATTAGAATATTTCAATACAAGTTACTATACAAAATATTGGCAACAAATAAAAAACTATACAAGTGGGGAATACAATCTTCCCAGCTCTGCAGATTTTGCTCTGAGGAAGCAGAATCTATAGATCATCTTTTTTGGTACTGTCCTTATGTTGCTTGTTTTTGGTCACAGGTAAAATAATGGATGAACAAATGCAATAAGTGGGATTGGAAATGATGCACAATATAGAACAATGACAACCATGTTGTCAAATACTGAAGCTGACCTTTCCCCGCAAAAAAAAAAAAAAAAAAAAAAAAAAACAACAAGTGGGACACAATCATGAAGTGGAACGAAATTTATTGGATATTTCAAACTTTTCTAACAAATAAAAAACTGAAAAATTGGGCGTGCAAAATTATTCAGCCCCTTTACTTTCAGTGCAGCAAACTCTCTTCAGAAGTTAAGTGAGGATCTCTGAATGATCCAATGTTGACCTAAATGACTAATGATGATAAATAGAATCCACCTGTGTGTAATCAAGTCAAGTTAATATTTTGTAGCGCCACCTTTTGCTGCGACTACAGCTGTAAGTCGCTTGGGGTATGTCTCTATCAGTTATGCACATCGAGAGACTGAAATTTTTGCCCATTCCTCCAGAGCTCGAGCTCTGTGAGGTTGGATGAAGAGCGTTTGTGAACAGCAGTTTTCAGTTCTTTCCACAGATTCTCGATTGGATTTGTGTCTGGATATGTTTATTTGTGAACCACTCCATTGTAGATTTTGCTTTATGTTTTGGATTATTGTGTTGGAGACAAATCTCCATCCCAGTCTCAGGTCTTTTGCAAACTCCATCAGGTTTTATTCCAGAATGGTCCTGTATTTGGCTCCATCCATCTTACCATAAATTTTAGCCATCTTCCCTGTCCTTGCTGAAGTGAATCAAGCCCAAACCATGATGCTGCCACCACCATGTTTGACAGTGGGGATGGTGTGTTCAGGGTGATGAGCTGTGTTGCTTTTATGCCAAACATAACGTTTTGCATTGTTGCCAAAAAGTTCGATTTTGGTTTCATCTGACCAGAGGACCTTTTTCCACATGTTTGGTGTCTCCCAGTTGGCTTGTGGCAAACTTTAAACGACACTTTTTATGGATATCTTTCAGAAATGTCTTTCTTCTTGCCACTCTTCCATAAAGGCCAGATTTGTGCAGTATACGACTGATTGTTGTGCCATGGACACACTCGCCCACCTCTGCTGTAGATCTCTGAAGTTCATCCAGAGTGATCATGGGCCTCTTGGCTGCATCTCTGATCAGTCTTCTCCTTGTATGAGCTGAAAGTTTAGAGGGACGGCCGGGTCTTGGTAGATTTGCAGTGGTCTGATACGCCTTCCACTTCAATATTATTGCTTGCACAGTGCTCCTTGGGATGTTTAAAGCTTGGGAAATCTTTCTGTATCAAAATCCGGCTTTAAACTTCTCCACAACAGTATCTCGGACCTACCTGGTGTGTTCCTTGTTCTTCATGATGCTCTCTGGGCTTTCAACGGACCTCTGAGACTATCACAGAGCAGGTGCATTTATAGGGAGACTTGATTACACACAGGTGGATTCTATTTATCATCATTAGTCATTTAGGTCAACATTGGATCATTCAGAGATCCTCACTGAACTTCTGGAGAGAGTTTGTTGCACTGAAAGTAAAGGGGCTGAATAATTTTGCTCGCCCAATTTGTCAGTTTTTTATTTGTTAAAAAAGTTTTAAATATCCAATCAATTTTGTTCCACTTCATGAGTGTGTCCAACTTGTTGTTGCTTCTTCACAAAAAATTACAGTTGTATATCTTTATGTTTGAAGCCTGAAATGTGGCAAAAGGTCAATGTTCAAGGGGGCTGAATACTTTCGCAAGGCACTGTACACACTGAATAGTGTTAATTTAACACTTAGGGTGTTGATTTAACACCAACGTTTTTACTGTGTACCGTTGTGCATAAACGGTTATAGGATCGTTTGATTACTCCCACTTTTTTTGCATAGGCGGATTCATAATTCTCTTCGTAAGTACAAATGTAAGATTTTTTAAACGCAAGCTTGATAATACCAACAGTAGTTAGTGTTTTTTTTTGCCAGTGGTGGATAGTCACAAGAGAAAGTGAGTGTTGCCTGAGTGCACTATTAGTTGGGAATGTCAGGTACCGGTAAACTTGGAACTACAGCAGATTAAGTGCACTAATGATTGTAACTGATTGAAAGAGGTGAGTGTAAATTTAGTAAAATACCAAAAGTGGGTACTCCAGACCTTTTCACTTGCAAACCAACACTTAAATCACTAGGCTGCCATCAGACACTTGCAAGGTAAGATCACATGCTACACAGCATTGATGTGGCACAGGTGCGTCACCAGACCTTCACATAATGCCCAGAAGTGGGTGTCCTCTGAACAAAAATTGTCAAAATGGTTTGAGGTTTAAGTCACTTATAATCACAAAAAAGATAGGCCTATTTAAATTTCCAAATTTAAAAAAAGAAGTAAGATTTTTTGGGGGGTGGAAACCAAAGACTGTGCAACATGTGGGTGTGTTCTCTGAACAATATGAGTGTTTGAGGTTTCTAAGCCAAATGATTAACAACTATTGAGTTTATAACTGTGAGGCATGTCATTTATTGACGGCCCCTAACCATAAACAGGGTTATATTGTGGCCTGATCTCGGATTTCAAATATAATTTGATAGTGTTTTGAGGTTTCTAAGCCAAATGATTAAAAAGTATTGAGTTAATAATGTTGGGGGATGTCATTTATTGATGGTCCCTAACCATAAGCAGGGTTTTAGTGTGGCTGAGTCCGGGAAAACCAGACATGATTTTGAATATAATTTGATAGTGTTTTGAGGTTTCTAAGCCAATTGATTAAAAACTAATGAGTAAATAACATTGAGGCATGTCATTTATTGACGGTCCCTAACCATAAGCCTGGTTATAGTGTGGCCTGACCTAGGATTTCAAATATAATTTCATAGTGTTTTGAGGTTTCTAAGCCAAATGATTAAAAACTATTGAGTAAATTACATTGAGGCATGTCATTTATTGACGGTCCCTAACCATAGACATGGTTATAGTGTGGCCTGATCTCAGCTTTCAAATATATTTTGATAGTGTTTTAAGGTTTCTAAGCCAAATGATTAAAAACTATTGAGTTAATAACTTTGAGGCATGTCATTTATTGACGGTCCCTAACCATAAGCAGGGTTATAGTGTGGCTGAGTCCAGGAAAACCAGACCTGATCTCTGATTTTGAATATCTGTTGAATATCGAATATCCAACAAACTTTACCTCGGTTTAAAGCCGTTATAACAAATAATGTAATAGATAATAGCTAATGTAATTACACACATCCAATACCCTCAGCCCCATGCCATCTGTCTATGCCCTATTGAAATTCTGGTGACGTGCATGATGTGGCACTCATTACCTACCTAGCTACTTCCAAACAGGCAAGCATTGTTACTTCCAAAAGTATAAATATATTAATATAGTATTTTCTGTTCACAATCATCTCACAATTTTTACATCTTGGCAGTCCAAGTGATAAAGTCAACGAATATCTACAGTAAAACAATGCAGCTACTTTTCATCAATGCATTGCTTTGGTCTTGCTGTATCCTACACTGGTTGGAACTTCCTGGCTATGCAAAACAGAAGGAATGGCTCATAAAGAAAAACGCCGCGAAAACCAGCATTTTGACAGCTTTTGGACGCCGAAATAAACAGCGTTTACTAAGCCTGACCAGAACGCTGTAAAAAGCGGCGTTTTGACAGCTTTTGAATGCCGAAATAAACTGCGTTTACTAAGCCTGAATAGAGCGACGCAAAAAGCGGCGTTTTTAGTTCATTTTACGGCGTAATTAGCGGCGTTTTGCAGCACATATCAAAAGCGCAGAGAATAACGGCGGTTTTGAGGAATTATACAGCGATAAAATTGGCGTTTTAATGTTGAACGTTATCAAATATAGGCGAATTGTGGCACTCTTGGCCTTCCATACTATTGATGGTAACATCCGCGAAAATGGACGAACGTCAAACATCAAGCTGACTTCAACGCGCTGTCCTGACTTGTTTCAGTGTCGCGGTGGTGCTGCGAACCACAAGGTGAATGAAGCAGTTACTGCTTCGGACATGATATTTTACATGATTTTTCGTATCAAAGCAAATTTCGGAGCAGTGGTTCAAATTGAATTGTAGTTAATGGTTTGAAGAACGTTTCGAAGCAATCTCAAAGTTGATTACGCGATGCGTGGAAGTGAAAATATTGCTGCGCTTGTGATGATTATTATTAATAGTTTATTAACTACTAGGCAGAATTATGATCAGCTTCATAAGCCTTGTGATTAAACATGTACGTTAGTAACAAGTCTTGTATGCATGTTATATTTTACTGGTCATTGTTACGTAAATGTCCCAAAGTCGGTTATGAACCGTCCCAGACATATTTGTATCGTCCCCGGGATGACGGGACGCCATGTAATTCGAGCCCTGGTCGCGAATATGTTTTAAAAAGTGGTGGGGATAATATTGACCCTGGAAAAAGGGGTGGGGACATGTGCATTATGTGCGTTAATGTGATCGCCCCCTCTCAGTATTTCAGATGCCCCCTCATCAGCGCTCGGCTGGCGCCGGCTCTGCATTAACCATAAGCCTTACCCAAACCCTTGCCCTAACCTTAACCACTCAGAAACCTTGTTGTTAAGCCCATCTAAAACATATTAAGAATAACTTCAGTATTTACAGTACTGAAATGTTACGTCAGAAATAATTTGGAAACGTGCTGAAAGAAACAAAAAATACCTTTCTGACCCTACTGGACGCATTAGGAATAACAGGGGCCTAAAACTGTTCAATGGGCCGTAAAACTGTACCCTGGGCCATATATATGCCGGCTCCAGGTCTGCAGCCTCCCCATATAGTCAGAAGCAGCAACTGCTTCATTCTCTGAATGAATCACGTTGTGTTTTGCAGCGCTACCGCGACACCGAAGCAGAGTCAGGACTGGCACCACCACCTCGTTTCGAGTCTGAATTCTAGCCCACTCATAGCATAAACACTTTAATGCACAACATTGCGTTTGGTTCGTAGTAGCCTCTACAGTGACAAACATTAGTTTGTTCGTATTGATTCATTTTCATTACTAGGGAAGCATCTAGGAAGAGAGGTCGTTATAACTTTATTCCGATCGCTCCTGATGAGGCTGGTTTTTCATTGTTTGGAGGAAGCGGCTCATCTGCTCAACACGTTTGCAAAGTTAATCACACATAGCTTTCTAATTCCTCCAGTCTATTGGCAGCTTCCATTAAGAGGTCGGAAACTGAACGTCTGTCTACCGAGTTCGCAATTGCTAAACAATATTTGGTGGGGAAAAGCCATGTAGATTCGACGATGCAGTATAATGCTAAACGACCAATGGACAGACGTTTTCCTCATTTGCATAATGAGGCAGAAATGCATACAGAAATGTAAATATGACAGGTAGAAATAAATAGCGTTGAAGAAATAAATAGGGTAAAAAAATACAAAGGAAGAATAAAACAGACAAAAATATTATAATATACACATAAATACATACATTTAAAAAACAAGTCATTAATAAATAAAGTTGAAAATTATAATGGACAATAACTAAATAAGGTAATTATTACAAAGGTGGATAAATAAAGAAGCTAATTAAAAGACATATATACATTAATGTCTCATTGTATAATTTAATTACTGCCTAGATTCATTTATGTACTGTATTTATTGTGCATTTAATTGTATGCTTATTTATTTTTTGAGCATTTATTTATTTATGTCTTATTTTGTCAGACTTGGTCCTCCATAGTGCACATCCATGGATGAACCATGCAAAATACAACTGGTATGTTACACAAACATAGCCACATAAGTTGTGTTAACTCACCTTTGACAAAGTGATCACTGCACACACGGGCATTTTCGATTCTTCTACTCCCGACCGTAGACGTAGGTTTGCAAGCCATTTTTTCCAGTGTTTTTCTGGCAGTTTTCCCCCTTACGAACAACAATCTTTGGTACACGATAAAAATTCCTTGTGGTTTTTCGGTTTGATCGATTTGAGCAACCATAAATGACGCTAAACATAGGCATTTTCAGTTTGTTATAGTGCTTCCTAAATGTAGCAAACCACTTCATGCCCTCCATCTGTTTTTCGCGCCATGGCAACGCAGTGACGTGACGTCATGTGCAAACAAGCTATTGCGCGTGGGACTGGCGGTAAAATGTTTACAGTCACAAACAGATTAGGAACACCAGTATGGCAGGCCATTTTAACATTTATTCCTAAAAATGTACTAGTCACTATTTTAAAGTTACTAGTACTTATTATTTAGTTACTAGTATCTATTCCAATAGTTACTAGTATCTATTCCAATTTTACTAGTAACTATTCATTAGATACTAGTAACTATTCTTTAATTACTAGTAACTATTCCAATAGTTACTAGTAACTATT
>JACXGM010035227.1:0-11740 GCA_016801145.1 Umbra pygmaea | reverse complement strand
TGTGTGTGTGTGTGTGTGTGTGTGTGTGTGTGTGTGTGTTTCTGTGCATTTGTGTTAAGAAACTGTAAGCCATATGGACCATAATTTCATCCCCAGGCTATTACGCACAGCTCAGAAGCCTGTGATATCAATAATAAAAAATTGGCCTTAGTAGGAGTGACCATATAATTGTATGCATGTAGCATATTGTGTGAAGTGTTTGTCATTTCCTTTTAGTGAATCACAGGACTGACAGTTCAGAGAGCGTGGGTAGGATAAGTGTTGTGGGAGAGAAATGGCTGGTAGAAAACACTGATTAACATGTCTGTGTTATGAGCAAGAGACTGGCGAAGGCCAAGGTTGGCACGTCGGTCCACTTCTCTGCCCGCTGGGGCAGACTTAAAACCAGATTAGATGGGCCGTCAATGGACGTCATTTCAAGGTCAGCATGGGATTGTCTCTGTTTCCTCTGAAGTAATGGAACACAAATCGAAAGAGCATTCCTCACAAACAGACTTGGCATTAAAGATTGGCAATGATCATCTCCAGAGATTCACAGTCTGGGGAGAGATTCAGGAAACCGAATGTTCACCGCCTACTCAGTTGGGTGTTCAAGGCAAGGTAAAGTATGTAGACGGATGGATGGACCTCCTGACAGAAACATGAAGATTCAAACAGAGAGACAGACAGACAGAAAGACACAGACAAAAAGACACACAGAAAGATACACAGACACAACAGACGAGAGGTAAAGACACAGAGCCACGCAGACAGAGGTACAGAGACAGACAGACAGGCAGGCAGACAGGCAAACAGGCACACATGAACAATCAAACATAGAGAAAGAAAACAGACAGATACAGACATGCAGGAAGGAGAATCATCGCACCATGAGCAGACTGTCAATCCCCTGTTTATCTAAGGAACTAGAGTTTCTTTTCCTGCACAGAGCTCTGCTCCAGCCAAGGTTTACCCCGAAGATATAATATGCCACCGCGCCCCATGATTAATGTCTTTAATTATTCCATGCAGTTTGAATGGGTGTACTTCACACATTACGGATGTTAGCCTCTTTCCTTACTCATACTAACACAACTCACTTCTATCAAGCGTTCACATTTCCCTCTCAGATAATACAACTCATTTAATCTTAACATAATAGTGAGAATAAAGGCAAAAAGGAGGACACATAGAATTATGCCAGACATAACATTGTATAACATTATGTCAGATAAAATATTGTATAACATTATGTCAGACATAACAATGTATAACATTATTACAGACTGTCACGGTTTGGTGTGGTGGATATGAAGGAGGGAGACCGAACAGGAATGTAGATGGTTGTTGCCTATTTATTTGACAATCTGGGAAGACATACACGAAATGCAGTTGCAGGTGAACAGGAGAAGCGAGTGCACAATGGATATACTTATATAGCTTCTTATGCTCCGACAGTGGCACAAACACTGAAAACAATATAGTTATATATGTTGAACATAGACTCAAAGACATACCACACTCTTTTCACAACCTAGTAACAGTTGCAGGTGAACAAGTAAATGTGAGGGTACAAACGATACCATTTATATTACCATGCTTTTACAGCGGCATGGGACACTGATAGTTAACTTACAAGTAAAGAGCATATACATAAACTTCCAAACTTCAACAACACACTTGTCACAACTTACATTGAAAACAGTGAAGCTCCCGAACAGTCTCTCCACATAACGAATAGAGAAAGGTAACGTAAATCATCAATGCCCGACACCTCTATCTAGTTTGGCCAGCGTATATATACAGGAAGCTTAACTAACTAATAGAACACAGCTGAACGTAATCATTAATCAACAGATCTACAAAATACCAGCCTAACCTAACCTAAACCTTATTAGCAATAGCCAAACTAGAGAGAGGTGTCACATTCCTTAGAGGGACATTACCAAACACAAACCTACATGCAATGCACGGGATTGAAAACACAAAGTAACCTAAATTGTATTACATTATGTCAGACATAACATTGAATAATATTATAGAAGACATAAAATTGTATAGCATTATGTCAGACATAACATTGTATAATATAATGACAGACATAACATTGTATTACATTATGTCAGACATAACATTGTATAATATAATGACAGACATAACATTGTATCACATATGTCAGACATAACATTGTATTACATTATTTCAGACATAACATTGTTTAATATCATGACAGACATAAAATTGTATCACATTATTCCAGACATAACATTGAATAACATTATGGCAGACATAACATTGTATAACATGATGTCAGACAACATTGTATCACATTATGGCAGACATGAAATTGTATAACATTATTTCAGACATAACATTGTGCATGGCTGAAATGCTCTATTTAGTCTCAGACAAAAGTGTCCCAGGAAAACAAATAAATCTCCTGAGAATCTAACAAAGAGACTTGCTTGTATAATTTAAATATTCGTCCAGTCATGTTATATAAGCCATGAATGCCTAAGTAGCCTATACTTGTCTCAATGTTAAAAGGAATGGTCAGATAAAATATACAGTCATTTAAAATCTGTTCGAATGCTGTTCTGGGTTTATTTGCCGGTAGATTTAGTTGCTTTGTCGGTGTTCTTGCATTCAGGCCTCTGGGCCTGTTATATTGACATCTATCTTAATTGGAGCTTTGCTCTCAATCCCACGGCAGTCATAAGCACGCCTCTGTGAGAAGCTGCTGGACCAGCTGGTTTGGTGTTTTGAAGCTGTTTTTCCTATTGTTTGCCGATAGTTGAAGAAGCTGTGTGGTTTCCACAGCGTTGATACTTTGTTTTTAGGGGGTTAAAACTGTGGACCACTCTCTAAGGCAATGGTTCTCAACTCCGGTCCTGGAGACCCACTGCCCTGCAGGTTTTAGATGTCTCCCTGCTCCAACACCTATTTCAAATGAAACAGAGACAAGCTTCTATGCTCAAATACCTGGTCGCCTCAGTGGTGAAGCTATGAGACATCTAAAACATGCAGGGCAGTGGGTCCCCAGGACCGGAGTTGAGAAACACTGCTCTATGGAAAGGCTGACTTCTCTACTTGGTGCTGAAAGGATCAGTACTGACATCTCTGGTCACAACAGAACACATGTTTTCTTTTCAGGGAAATGTCTGATGCAATCATGCTTAGTGCTCCTATTTTTGCACAATCTTACTGAAAATAACTCTGTGTGCTAGGTACTGCAGCAGGAGAGAGTGGTGGTGTGTTGTTGTAAATGTGTTTGTGGGTGACAAATAAGGGGTTCGTAAATTGCACTTGTACATGGGCTACTCACAAACTAGTCACGCCACTGGCTGTTACAGGTAGGAAGCAAAGTGGTGCCAGTGATTCGCATGGGGAACCTTGCCACAGACATCACATTTAGACAAAGACCTCAGGCTGAAATGATGCCACTGCTTGAACAATATGCTAAAAGAAACTAATTGTAAAGGGGCCTAAACACCTCTCAGATATAAGTACAGGACAGTGCGAAGGTGATTGGTCTGTGTGCGTTGTCATCTAGAGTAAAAACGGGCAGGATTTAGTGCACGCTAGGTCAGAGCTAATTGCAAACAGCTCAAATAGAAGGACGAGAGATGACTAAAGATCTGAGGTGAAGCAAAGCCTAACCACCACAACACATTTATTTTAAAATATGTTTTAAAAAATCAGCTTGACTGGGTTGAGAAGTTTAGAGAAGGGTGTTGCGTCTAAATATTTCTCACTGGAGCTTTAAAGATAAAAATCCAGATTGCACTAGATCTAGATTTTGATCAAACGTTCGAGCCTTGCAAATGCATAGAACTACAGTTGAAGGTAGGCAAGAAGATCCAGAGTTGGAAAAATATTCACAGTGACCAGGGTCATTCACAGGATCAATATTAGCACTCGGTCTATATTTTCGACATAATAAATTAACTGTAAATAGTATATAGGCCTTTTTACGAGTAGGGTTAATCCTGGGCTGCTTGGAAGATCTGGTTTTTCGGAGCAGTTATAAGTCAGTTCGAAATATCACGTTACTCGCTGCTACGATTAATGTCGCCCAAATGCATTAATTTATCATTTTATTCTCTCCAAAGATTTCAAAGAAAATGCCTTTACAGTATTCCGCTGGGAAATCTTTGTTTCAAAGCCCTTGGTTTTTACAAATAGCATTAGCTAATAAAGCTGAAACAGCATCTTTTACAATGTTACCTCAACCAGGGTTGTAAAGGGCTGCCATGCATTCCCACTCCTATAAATCTATACCGTATGTGACTGTAAAAAATACCAATGCCTTTCTTTTGCGATGCAATGCTGCATCCAACACCTTGGTCTACACACTGGGCCCTTTCAAGCATAGAAATAGAATGGATAGAAAGGTAATTCCAATTTAAATCAATGTAGCAGAATGGTCAGAGTGGCAGACATTTTTATGTGTACCATTCCATTGCAAAGATCTAGCAGCCTACTATCGCATTAAACTGATTTGCGTGTTGTCACTGTGACAACAAATAACAACCGCCATTTTGTTGTGTACTAATCCAATGACCACGCCAAGCAGTTCAATGGCCTTTCTATCCATTCTATTTCTATGCTTTCAAGGCTCAGCTATCCAGAGCTCAAAGCACACAGAAAAAAAACAGTCAGAAAACAGTCATTTCGTAGAAGTGATGATAAATGGCTGGATCGTAAAAGGCTCCTGCCACCGGTAGCCAATAACGTCCCCGTACTGCAGAAGCATGTCCTAAATGGCCCCCTGTTCGCTAGGAAGGGCACTGTGACTGGGGCCGGGTGATATATCGCCTTTTATGGGTATGCCAAAATGGATCCACATGACAGAATGGGTTTTTACAGTATCTATGACACAGTGCTGAATTAAATGAAAAGTTCTACCAACTGAACCACTTCACTGTCAGCTTTGTTTTAGTCTGGTAGAGTATTAAATCATCTATGATAGAATATTTCGGCCATATTCCCCGTCCTACTTTTGGCCGGATTCCAAAGGGCCCTGGGCTTAAATAGTGCACCATACAGGAAATAGGGTGCTATTTAGAATGCAAGCTTCAGTGCATTCTAAATAAAAAATGATGAAATATGCTGTTAATAACGTGGTTGTGAATGGTTTACAAACAATTAGTAAATGTTAATAATCTTAACTAACAAAGATATTTTGAGATTTTTTGAGAAAAGAGTGATTTTGTGTAAGTTTTATAATGCATGTGTAATATTTAAATCTAATGTTACATGTCTAATGTTACAATTGTCTAATATTATGAGGCGTACTCCAGACGTATCTAAATAAATGATAGACAGCAGCATGGAAAAAGGTCAAGTGGCAGTGTTTTTTTAATTCATCGTTAACTCTAATGTTATTGCTGAGCCAATAACAGGATTCGAGCGAGGGAAAAAAAATCAGTCACCTGCTTCTCCTGCCAGTCTCAAGCAACTAGTTCTGGAGATACAGCTCCATCAACCGGAGACACATGGCAGCTCTTCACCTGGTCAATTCACAATGACCCACCACTGATGCGTGAGGATAATAGGTAGGACAAAACTGTTTGCCAGGTACATGTTCGAAAATGTTACAGTATGTGTTCGGGAGTTACTGAAGAACATAGCTAACCAACATTGTAATAGTTAGCTTGCTAGCTTTTCCAAAGTTAACATTGTAATGCAGACAGGTTAGCTACAGTAGCACGTTTACAGCTAACTTCTCAGCTTTTAGTAAACTAACAGTAGAGACTACTTGCTAATAAAAAATACACAGATTGCTATAGTTATAATTGAAATGTTAAATCCATAGTCCCATATTTAGCACTTGCATGCTTGCTGTACAAATGTGATTCACGTGACAGCACTTAGTTCTGTACAGAAATGTACAGAGCAGCGAGCCTTAGCTGGTAGAGAGAGGCCAGAGCCTTAGCTGGTAGAGAGAGGCCAGAGCCTTAGCTGGTAGAGAGAGGCCAGAGCCTTAGCTGGTAGAGAGAGGCCAGAGCCTTAGCTGGTAGAGAGAGGCCAGAGCCTTAGCTGGTAGAGAGAGGCCAGAGCCTTAGCTGGTAGAGAGAGGCCAGAGCCTTAGCTGGTAGAGAGAGGCCAGAGCAGGCATGGGAGATGGACAGAGAGGAAGAAATTATATCTATATCTATAGATTCCTCTTTACTAATAAAAGGGCCAGAATGGGCAGCAACAACTTTGAAAACCAGATTATAATTAATAAAACAAATTAAAATATTGACTCATACTTAAATCTCAGAACTTATTTACTAATACACTATTATTTGGTTTTGTAATTTATTTTGATTTTCTATTCTGCATTACTATAGGCTGACTCTTTGGTTGAACAGGAAAAATGCAGTTTGTGTTTGTGCCTCTTAAATTATAAATCATTGTTGTTACTAAGGCGTTAATGTTGTTACTAAGGCGTTAGTGTATAAAACAAAATATGTAACCAATACTATTTCTTTGTACGTTTTTGACCAAGTACTATTTTACTACTACTTGAAAAAAAAATTCAGGTGGTACTTTTACTTAAGTACATTTTGGGTAACAATATGTGTACTAAAACATTAAGAACCCTGACAAGGCAACCTTGCAAGCATTCTGAACCAGTTCTGACCATTGAATTTCCTGTTTGTGCTGTTCAATGCAGGAGGGATATAGCAATCTGAATAGCATATAGACCCAGAAGATAAGTGAAGCAACTGACCAAATTATGTGTTATTTACAGTTTCAAAGATTAGTTACTGACAAACCTGACCACGATTTGCTTGTCACACGTTATGTTTCTGATAGTAACTATACACTATGCCTTTATATAATGTACTATACTGCAATCGTGCATTGATTTATCGTTGATCTAACTTTATGAAACGAGTCACCTGTTATTATTTACACATCTGCATAACATGGTCCACAGTGGCACAGAATCATTAGCAATTCATCCAATTCAATATGCAGAGTAAGTATGGCATCCACAGCATTGTCTATATAATGAATGTCCCTAGTACAGAACGCCAGTAAAGCCTTGAAGAAGTTCTAGAACGAGTCAAGATCAAAGAGGAATTTCCTGGTGTTAATAACGAAAAAAAAGGTTCACTGTAAAACAATCTGTGAAAAAACAGGAAAAATTAGTGGTAATTTCCTGCCAGTACTTTTTCTAATATTTTACTGACATTTCCTTCAAGACAATGACAGAAAATACTTATAAATAAAGTTTGTCCATTAAAAGTAATATCAGCTCTGTGTGTGAACGGACATTTACTGTGTTCACAAAGTGTTTTCCATTATTGTCTTGAAGTAAATGTCTGTAAAATAATAGAAAAAGTACTGGCAGCAAATGACTAGTACTTTTTCCTGTTTTTTCGCAGATTATTTTCACAGTGTTGTTTATTTATGGCTTTCCAATCAATATGTGCAAGCTATCAATACGGCTTGCTCGAGAAACCTATGCATAGATTGCCCTCCATCAATCTGTTTGGAACGTCCTTCTGTGTATAAAGTGGTAAAATAATAGTCCTAATTGTCTCGGGGCAGTTCTTGACACCTGATTGAGAGACTTAGTGGATTTTCCTCTTTTCTCCCCCACATCTCTCTATGTTTTAAACACCTGGCAAAGGACTTTTTCCTCTGGGCATCTCAGTCTCCTCATCCGCTCTCACAGTACGATGATACGATTGAGAAAAAACTGTGCGCCCGCTGCCCGTCAACTTACACCACACCAGCAGACACGCACCACTGACTTCACATCACTTCGTCTTTGACATCAACAGCACCGAAAGCAATAATATCTTCGCTGGAAGCCCTGCATGGAGCACAGATATTCAATATTTCTTTATTCTGCAGTCTTTCATTCTGTTTTTCCTGAAGGCTACACCCAGCTCGTCAGCAGTAGTGTAACCCCCCCCACCCACACACGCACGCACACACACACACACACACACACACAAACAGTCAGGAGATTTGGAGCTTTTCAAGCTAATTAAGTCAGAGTCACGTTTATCAAGGGACTATTGATTTGGCTTGATGTGTCTGAGTAATGTGCACTGGGGTTAGATTGATCAATGGCCCGTTGCACACAGTAATTGCAATCAATTGATTGGCGATTCTCAAGATAACTAGCCAACAATGCACGGGTTCAAGTTGGTACTTAAACTTCATTTTGCTCTGCCTGGAAGTCATTTGATTAGAAAAAGTTTCGAAAATTGGGGTCCAGCGTGACACAGTTGTCTAAGTTGCTGTCTCATTGACAACTGCGTCACGGTGGCCAGAGTTTAAATCCTGGTCACAGCAAACGGGAGGTCTGTTAGGATCATCTGAAATTGTGACAAGTGTGAATCTTTATATATATATATATATATATTGGGCACCTGTGACTTAAACACGTTTGAATAGTTGGTGAATATGTAATCCTCCTATATACTGTGTGCCTTAAAGCTTCCATATTGCTAAGAATGAAGAATTTAATATTTTGTCCAAGTATTTATTCAAATAACTAAAGAGTTTAAATCAACCAAATTTGTGATAAACCTCTGTGGAAGAGGACGAAAGTGTATCTTCCTCCATGCACAGTTAGGAGAATATGTTGAGGAAATAAAGGATAAAATTCCAGAAGTTGGTTGAAGATTTGAGTCAACAAGTCTCCAAAAAACATACATTATACATATGCCACCTCCACTCCAAAAAGCTATCATGCCAGATGTAAGTATTTACACTCATCAAGACAAACTCAGCATCTGAAGTTTGCTGAATTTCTTTGAATATTTGATTAGAACTGGATTTCATGATTAGATAAAAGATATAGTATTTTGCCCTCACATAACAGGTAACGTATTTGGTGTACAAAGTAGGATGGTAGTGCAAAAAAACAACAAGATATCCACAGAGAGGTATGCTGGTGAATATGATGTGTGGCTGTGTTTATTTAAAGGACCACGGAATCTGGTTATGGCACATGGAATCATGGAATTTGTGAATAACATGAAATTTAACAGAAAAATCTGCCTCTTAGCGCTGAGTGGTAAAAACTGTGTTGATCTGGACCAAACTGGATCTTCCAGGAAGACATGGATCCAGAACATTCCTTCTGCTTAGGCAAAACATTCGCATTGGCCCTGGCCATGACCTATACATTTTTGAAAACCTGGGCATTAGCTATAGAGTCCACAAGCCAAAGGTTGCGTTAACACAGGATTTTTGTTTTTTTATGTAGAAAAATAATTTAAAATGCAGAATAGATATTGTCTTGCGTTCTGAAAATGCAGGTGTATTGGCCATGAGATTCCATTTAAATTTGCAGTTTCTAACTTTTATTGTTCACAGATGTTTCCGGAAGGTCTGATCCTGCAAATCAAACATGCTCTTCCCTTCTCACATGCACGTGTGTGTAGCGTAGAAAGTTACTGAAAACCTGTCATTCTCATGTCTCTCAGTGTGGAATACTGAATGATCATTGGCTGATTCATCGGTCAATAAAGACACACATGGGTTGATTGCTTCGCTATGGTTTTACATCTACGGTTCATTTTTGAATCTGCTTAAGAAGTGTCTATGTAGTTACTAAATGCTTATTTTTACTAATTCAACGTTTTCTTACTGGGAAATGTTTTAGAAGCTCACATGAAAAATGTGAATGCTATTTGCCCGAATGATGTAGGCTAGATTTGGAAAAAAAAACGTTTTGTGTCCCGCTTAAAAGTGAAACGGGGAGGGTTTGCTGAGAGAACTAAGGTATTCAGCTGTGATGCATAATGTAATATTGTCGGTTAATATGATTTTTAAAAGTAAGGTGTGAATCTGTCTTTTGAGCAGTCGGGATAGTTTTAAACTATAATAAAATGCAAGTGAGTGTTGCAACTTCATAAATCCACTGTAGCGCTTGAATGGTTCAATAATGCACAAAATTAGACTTTACCAGAAACACTGGCATTCAAAAACAGTTAACAATCCCCAGTTCAAATATTATTTACCATGATAAACCGACATGTTATAGATAAAAGTATGATGAAATTAGAAGAAAAATATCTCTTAATTAGTTATTACTCAATGAATAATGACAGATGTTTTGTCGAATGCTTGAATCTCTTTATAATGCTCATTTTTTATCTACACTGCCGATCGAGAACAAATCACCACATTTTCCTTCAGATATAATTTCAGTAACTTGTAATTTATGAATACAACTTTTTACATTATTCTAAAAGGCATATTTCCTACATTCTAGAGCAGCAAGTACACCCACTTTAATTTATTAGATTAGAACACAGGAAAGAATGTTAAAACTAGATTTTTGGAGAGTCTGCGTTATCGGAAGCAGACTTCTGAAAGCTAACGTGACCTCGGCAAGCAAGAACCAATGACTCTGATCTTCACAGATGGTTTCTGATCTCATGATCACCCATCTCGTCAAACCATTAAGGACTTACTACTGTTATCTTAGTACAGGGAAGGTTTATTAAGTAAATGAAATTAAGCTGTGCCAATAATCATGATGAGGAAAATATTGATGTATTGATTAAGAATTTGTTTTTATGTGTAAGTTCAAACTGATAAACAACCATTACACAGCCTATTGACAATATTGACAAAGGGGGCAAATTATTCTGTTGAAGGCACAATACAAATTGTGTATAGTTGTAGAAATTGCCCTAGATCTACTCAACACAACAGAATGAGAATATATTGTACAGCTCTAACCAAACATAACAGGTTTTCAAGAACAACATTGAAATATCTACATTTGACTCATTTAGCAAATGCTCTTATCCAGAGTGACAATCCTAGAACCCAGAATAATATACTGTTGTATTAAAATTGTAATAAGCTTTTATTATTAACTAATATGAGACAATGCAGTATTCGAAAACTCACTGGCATGTGCCAACATAACAAAGTTTGTCCTTGATTTATGGGTGTAGCCTTTTCTTCTAATCTTGGAATTGTATTGCCTCACCAGCAGTGCGAACCACAAGGTTAGTTCTGAATAAAACATGTCATATTATACTGCTGACAATAAAAACACAAACAGGTACCAAACCAAAGGCTTTTGTTATGAACCATATCAGACCCAGGCATTATCACAGTATAGAAAGCCAGCACTTTGTTCTTCCCATGCTGTGATCCCTGGGCAGGTTTAAGACCTAAACCGCGACATTTAACACTGAGCCTGATTTGCTCCATTTAACCAAATTTATTAATCCAGGAATAGGCTTAATCTTTGTCCGCGAAACTGGCCCTATAACATTTAAATACAGAGATTGGGCATCCAAAATTATGGAGAGAAAAATTAAAAGTTTGCGACCACTATGAAGATTTTTTCTTTTTAAGACTTTCCAAAACTTAAATATGTGTAATTAGTTTGTAAACCTTAATGCCTAGCATTTAACCAAACATTAAAACTGAACCATAATCTTAATAATTTACCTACCAATGAGGGATCAAATGATATTTTGTTACAGTTACTTAATGGAATATTTGTTGTTGTACTTGTGTTAATGAACTTAGTTTGGGCTGGTTTGCTACTTATGTATTTTCCTTTCAAAGCCTGTTCCCAATGTGCCAGTGTTTGGTCTAAGGTCCTGACTCTGGACCACACATGCCCCAGGCGACAGGTATTCTCTCTAACTTCTCCTACATACCTGTCCCTTCTCTCTAACTCCTCCTACATACCTGTTCCTTTTCTCTAACTCCTCCTACATACTTGTCCCTTCTCTCTAACTCCTCCTACATACTTGTCCCTTCTCTCTAACTC
>JACXGM010035226.1:0-11355 GCA_016801145.1 Umbra pygmaea | reverse complement strand
GGCTACAGAGAAGCAGCACAACAAAACAACAACAAATGTTGCATGTCATTCGGAAATCAAGGTGCCAGAGTCTGGAGGAAGACTGGGGAGAAGGAAATGCCAAAATGCCTGAAGTCCAGTGTCAAGTACCCACAGTCAGTGATGGTCTGGGGTGCCATGTCAGCTGCTGGTGTTGGTCCACTGTGTTTTATCAAGGGCAAGGTAAATTCAGCTAGCTATCAGGAGATTTTGGAGCATTTTATGCTTCCACCTGCTGAAAAGCTTCATGGAGATCAATATTTCATTCTTCAGCACGACCTGGTACCTGCTCACAGTGCCAAAACCACTGGTAAATGGTTTACTGACCATGGTATTACTGTGCTCAATTGGCCTGCCAACTCTCCTGACCTGAACTTCATAGAGAATCTGTGGGATATTGTGAAGAGGAAGTTGAGAGACGCAAGACCCAACACTCTGGATGAGCTTAAGTCCGCTATCGAAGCATCCTGGGCCTCCATGCCACGCCGCATTGAAGCAGTCATTTCTGCAAAAGGATTCCCGACCAAGTATTGAGTGCATAACTGAACATAATTATTTTAAGGTTGACTTTTTCTTCTTTTTTTTTGTATTACAAACACTTCTTTATTGGTCAGATGAAATATGCTAATTCTTTGAGATAGGAATTTTGGGTTTTCATGAGCTGTATGCCAAAATCATCAGTATTAAAACAATATGTTGATCTGAGAGCGATGTTGGTCTGATAGTGATGTTGGTCTGAAAGTGATGTTGGTCTGATAGTGATGTTGGTCTTATAGTGATGTTGGTCTGATAGTGATGTTGGTCTGATAGTGATGTTGGTCTGATAGTGATGTTGGTCTGATAGTGATGTTGGTCTGATAGTGATGTTGGTCTGATAGTGATGTTGGTCTGATAGTGATGTTGGTCTGATAGTGATGTTGGTCTGATAGTGAGGCTGGTCTTGACCTACTTTCCTCATAAAGTATATGTAAATACCAAGGTATGCATTATTTGCATCTTACATTGAATCATATGTCTTGCCAAATGTAGCTTCCAAAAACATGTTCTCTCACCATTCACCCAATATTGCCAGGGACCATAAATTCACCTTAAGCATGCATGGCTGCATCCAGTGTGCATGCACACTCCCAATCATCACGCTCAATGGATCTATTGATCGTCTGATCCAACATGATTTCACAGGAAGTGGAGGAGAGGTTGTATAGATTGTTTCCTTCCAGTAGTGGTGTTGATTTCTGGTAAAGAGTTTAGTGTTCAGACTAGACCCTGGTTCCGAAATGCCACCTTTTGTACAATGTAGTGGACTGCTGACGGAACTGATAAAAAAGCACTACTAAAGTGGATTGAGAAACCAATGCCAAACCTCCCTTACGCAACATCTCTCAGCGTATTACTTCATTAACTGTCCTGACTTTTCTTATTATGCACACCTGGATTCTATTCCCAAAATATCAGTATGTGTATGACTCACTGTTTCCCCGTGTCCTTGTCGGTCATTGCATGCCATTATTAGCTGAAACGTATGATTTATATACTGTATATCCCTTGCTGTTTTCATGTAGTTTTCATGTTGTTTTTTATGCAGAGTTGAGTATTACTGTACATTGTTACTTGATTGTTTTGTGTGACATTGCACATATGTCATAAATTAAAAGCATGCATTGTTTAAACTGAAACTACAGTGGCACTACTATGCATGCAAATTAAAAATTCACTAATACAGTAACGATTAGACCAAACATTTGCGCTACCAATGTCCTAGTTGTTTGGCAGAGCGGATCTAGTGTTACGTTCAGCTGAGCGTCAGTCTCTCCGCAGAGGCATGAGGTCAGCCAACTTTGAGTTCTCACACAGGCAGCGACGCATCCTATCAGTGTACCCACGATGGTGCCCAACAATGGTAACCTCACTAACGGTAGTGAGGGATAATAGAGGTCTAATCGAGGAGGTTAACCCTGTGATTCCAATGAAGAGTTAATGCTACAGGATAGAAATACATTTTATACAATTGGGTGTTTCCAATTTTGTGACAACCGTTTGGGGAAGGCCCTTTCAGTTCCAGCAAGACTGTGCCCCTTTGAACAAAGCACGGTCCTTAAAGACATGGCTTGACAAGTTTGGTGTAGAGGAACTTGAGTGGCCTGCACAGAGCCTTGACCTCAACCCTACTGAACACCTTTGGGATGAATTGGAATGGTGATTGCGAAACAGGCCTTCTTGTCCAAAATCAGCACCTACTTTTGGATATTGTGTACTAGTAGTGTAAAGTAAAATTGAGGGCTCATGTGTCATCACAAACACACACTGATTTCTTGGCAAAAACACATTGCAAGTCATCAACTGCAGATCGATTAGTTTTGCTCAATCTCTGCACTTGGTAAAAAACAATTTACTTGTCCGTTTGGACAAGCGCAGTCTACATTCTACTTGTCTGACAATTATTTATACTCGTCCAGGGCTTGTCTTACAATTATTTATACTCGTCCAAGTGTTAATGTCAATCCATGTGCTGTATATATACACGTACATGTGTATGGGAACACTCAAATCACACATCGGGTCTCGATGAACGAAACATAAAATATCAAAATCTTTACAATACATTGTGTAATTAGTTGAGAACAAAACGACGTAACAATGGTCAACAAAAAACAAAAATACCCACCGATTGAGAGCTGGATTCAAACTCACACTGAACAATTAAAGTAAACAATTAAAACCGCTGACTGTTTCCATCTGCATGAATTTCATCAGGGCAACACATAATGTGCCTAAGTAGTGTGTCTGGGCATCCTCCTGATGAGACGGCAGATGGTGACTTGGGGGATCTCATACCAGACCTGAATTAGGGCATCAGTGAGACAATTGGACAGTCTATGGCACTACTTTGTGGCGTCAGATGCACCAATGCATACCATCCCAAAGGTTCTCAATAGGAATCCTGTCTGGGGAATGTAAGGCCCTGTCAATGGCATCAATGCCTTTGTCATCCAGGAACTGCGTACGCACTCTGGTCACACATTGTCCTGCTCCTCCTTACACAAAGGAGAAGATACCTGCCCTGCTGCTGGGTTGATGCCCTTCTACGGCCCTGTCCAGGTCCCCTCATGTAACAGTGTGTCTCCTGGTATCTCCTCCATGCTCTTGAGACTACTGGGAGACACAGCAAACCTTCTTGCGACGGCATGTGCCATCCTGGAGGAGCTGGACTACGTTTGCAACCTGATTGGACTAGCAAAATGTAAAACTGTAGAATAAACTGTGCAACTGTTGTCACATTCATTTGCACCATAACAGGTGACATTTACTCACAATCACTTCCTAACTGGACAGATGGATATCCCTGAAGTTTAAATGACTTTGTGTTATACAGGTGTCACAAGTGATGGTGTTGTTGCAGTTGTATATAGGAAGGGAAAATGATACAGGGAGATTGTGTTTTTTGCAGGACAGTCTAGGTCATGACAAGTGATTCAAGCCTTTCCCCGAGCTCCAGAATGAGGCAGCACAAATTGGAATATCTTCAGTGATTCCTAATTTGCCTGTGTAAAGGACAAACACCATTGCCATCCCATATTTCTCCAAGGAGCTGCCCTCAAGGCAGGGTCATGGGGAATTGGGAGGAAAAAACAGTGAACAGTGTGAATTGGGTGAGTGTAGTCTGACACTTCTGGCTTCTTTAGGGGTCTTGATGATACTGACTGCAGGATACAGAAAGGGTTCCAGTTGTCAGTGATGCTGGGGTGTTAGTAGTCAGCCTAGGTTTAAGGGGTCAACTGCTTGTCTCTCTCAGCTGTGCGGCACCTTTTTCCATCTTCACGCTCAGATGCTCCTTTCAGGTAACGTGTAAAGCTAACCTGGACCACCTCATCAGTGGCATCCTTGCGGGTTCTTCCGGATAGAAAATACAGATCTGTCATTCCATTTGAATGGCATAAGGCCATGCACATCTACTTAAATATAAAAAAAATATATCCAACTTACTTTACTAAATAGTCTTCAGGAACATAAAACATGCTTTAAAAACATGCTCTAAAACATGCTTTATCCCCTACACCAGTCCAGGTTGTATTAATGGAAAGGCGATTAGAGAAGGTACTCTGACGCATTAGCCACACAGTTGTCTTTAGGTCCCTCCCAAATTTGATTGTCAAAAACTGAAAATACAAAAGTGGTACAAATTATATGGTAGAACTTTACTTTACAGCACATTAATACGATGGTAATACTCACTTGTGACTCCCAGATCCACCTCTATGCAGATGACACCATTCTATACACATCTGGCCCTACATTGGACTCTGTATTAACCAACCTCCAAAAGAGCTTTAATGCCATTCAAAATGCCTTCTATAGCCTTCAACTGCTCTTAAATCCCAACAAAACTAAATGCATGCTATATTTAACTGTACACTTCCTGTACCCGCCAACCTGACTAGCATCTCCACTCTGGATGGTTCTAAACTGGAATATGTGGACACCAGCCGCGGTCGGTGGATCTTAATTGGGGAGGACGGGCTCGTATTACGCTCAGAACCGGAGTGAACGGAATGTGTGCAAAACAAAAAAACAATTGGTTTTGTTCGTTGCGCACCATTCCATTCACTCCGGTCCCAAGCGTAATACGAGCCCGTCCTCCCCAATTAAGATCCACTGACCGCGGCTGGTGGACACCTACAAATACCTAGCCATTTGGTTAGATTGTTATTGTGTGATTGCAATGAGAATGAACAATCTCAATCTAAAATAAAATCTAGGATTGGCTTCCTATTCCAAAACAAGGCCTTCTTCACCTATGCTGTCAAGCAGACCCTGGTTAAAATGACTATCCTACCAATCCTTGACTTTGGGGATGTCATTTACAAAACTGCCTCTATCTCCCTCCTAAAAAAGCTAGACATCCAATTTGTTACCAATGCCCCATTTAACACCCACCACTGTGACCTATATGCACTAGTGGGCTGGCCTTCATTACACACTTGGTGCCTGACCCACTGGTATCACCTAATTTATAAGTCAATTCTAGGAAAAAACCCTCGGTACCTAAACGTGGTTCTCAACACCTGTAACCTGTGCTCAACCAGGTACATCTCCCTGATCACCCTAAAAGCCCACACCTCCTTTGGCCAAAATTCCTTCCAGTTCGCCGCAGATAATGATTTGAACGAGCTACAGAAGAGACTGAAACTCGTGACCACCCTCCCGCTCACATCCTTTAAATCACGATTATCAGAGCTTTCTGTTCATTGGACATGCTAACCCTTCCCTGTCACATGTAAACTACCTCTCCCCTTCTGATCTAGTACCAATTTGATCTACCTCTAAATCTCAGATTTTTTTGCACTAATTGTACATTTACTTAAACCTTTCTTGTGTCATTTTGACTGTACTTTTTCTTTCATCCTTACTCTACCCTTTCTGTAATTCTTGTGTATTTGTATTCATTATTTAACTCTTTCTGAACTTGCACCTTTTTTTCCTTATCTTGGCAAGGTTGCCGTTTTAAATTTAAGAACAAAGAGAAATTGTTCTCAATGTGCCCACGTGGTTAAATAAAGTTTAAATAATTTTTTTTCAATAAATTGTAGCGTCAGGGGCGCCGTATAGGGGGGAAAAGTTAGGACAATTCCATGGGCCCATGACTGACAGGGGCCCCAAAAAATATGTAAAAACTACAGCAGCTGAGCAGAGGGGGCCCAATTAGATTTTTTGTCATGGGCCCAAAATTCCTGGCGACACCCCTGTGTAGCGTACTAACATGGCAACAGTAAGAATAGTGGTGGGTATGTTAATGTTCCATTTGCATTTGAACATTTTCAATGGCCATGTTCTAAGTTTGCCTACGTAATGCGGCAAAATTTCCATGAAATTGCCATGAAAATGTGTTGCAACAACTGTTGACCTTTATAAATGATACATTGTCTTTTGATGCATAGATGCATTCGGTACGGCTCTACCCAGGGTGGACGAGTGGGTAGTCAGACTCTCTAGCATTTCCTTTTGTGTAGTTTGGCCGGCAGTAAATATAATCATGGTTGTAGTTGGCCAAATGGGAAATCTCCCATAAGTATAAAATTCAAAAAGCATTCTGCAATGCTTGTGATTGCAAAACTCTTTTAGACCCCCCATTTTAGTCTGGATGTGTAGTACATTGATTATATTATGTGTACAATCTAAGTAGAATCATTATTTGTCCGCAATTAGCTTGAAATCTGACTTTTGGAAACAAGGTGTTTTACACCTCTCTGGCAGCTAATTCCCTAATTTGGTTCGCCACCAAGGTGTTTACAGTTCACTAAAGTGGAGGAAGTTCATT
Organism: Umbra pygmaea; assembly: GCA_016801145.1. NCBI lineage: Eukaryota > Metazoa > Chordata > Actinopteri > Esociformes > Umbridae > Umbra > Umbra pygmaea. The sequence continues at coordinate 5,021 of JACXGM010035226.1, read as the reverse complement.
TGGCAGAATTATCAATGAAGCCCTGAAGGGAAAATGCAGAGGGAGGGCGATACTTATGTATTAACATTTTGTTGTCAAAGCGAAAGTTTCCTTTCTCCATTAATATGTGTAATCTTTTAAAATATCACAGAATTAATTTCAAAACAGTAGTATCTTCTGAAGGCATTGTGCTGCCCCAGAGCTTCACGGCGACATCCAATGAGGTGGCAGGGCGCAGGGCGCAGGGCCGGATTGTCATACAGGTGAACTAGGCAGTTTCCTAGGGCCTGTAATAGCAGCCCTCAAAACCCCCCCCAACATATGTAAAATAATATTATAAAACTGTTTTAAAGGAGGAAGGATTGTAGTGGGAGCACTGGAGAGTCAGGTGTGACTGTGTAAAAATGTCCCCAGTGAGGTCAGGACCAGCTCTACCAGGGCAGGCCCAACATCTAGACACAGCAGAGAAAGACAGAAAGTACTAACCTAGAACTCAGAGAAAGAGAATACAAACTAGGAACTGGTTTTAGCCCGACAGCACCTAAACAAATCTGGCTTTAGAACCTAGAGGCTGAAAATATCACAGAATGCATCTTTCAGGTTTCCACGTTGAACGAGCTAGCAGTGTGATAACATTCTCAGGAAACTATTTTTATAACATGAATGAACATTAACATTATATGCCAACAAATTTACATTTCTGCTGCATGTTTTGCTATTAGGCTAAATTTCTATTACGTTGCCCCTGCACATTTGTTTCGTGGATTCCACGCGAGAGCATTCCACACATTCCATAGCGTTCAAAATTATATTGCAACATGAACCGAGGTTACTAACGGTTAAGGTTAGGCATGACGTTACTGAGGTTAAGGTTATGAATAAGGTTAGAGTTAACAATACAAAACAAACTGACAATCGCCTGTCTGCATCACACTGCAATGGACAACAAAACACACACAAAGTGTCCATCTGCATTTGGACTCGCGAACACCAGCATGAAAGTCGCTAATTTATATGTCTCCCGTCCACCATCTCCAACCTTCGCCCTAGCAAACTCTATGCTACGTCATGACCTTCATGTGTTCATATTTAACGTTATTCGGTTGTTAAATTTAGTTCCCAACAAACGTAATTGACCCTCTCATAGTTCCTCTCCAGTTCCTGTGAGTTATCTTCCACAAGAAAAGGCTGACGGGAAAATTGACATTATAACTTGTAAAATGAGGGAATATTAGCTAATGAACCCCTTCAAATAATACATTACAGTGGCTACAAGAACAATTACTTATAACTAATTATAATAGTTAGGTTTCACTTTCCAATGCTTCTTTCGATATCACATTGTTTCAAACTGATGGCAACATGCTGCTTCAAACTGTTCAACCACCAGCGACAGTTCTCTGTCCTCAGTCCTTTGTAACACTTTGTAACACAATCACTGCTATACTCATTAAGAACCTCACTATTTTAGCTATTCAAAAATACATCAATTGTATTACCCCTTTGGACACATATCAAGCTAGAGTAGCTGTGGCTTGAGGTGGCAGGAAATTCTTAACTTCATTACACCATCAACTTTTCCGAAACTGATTTGTATATGGGTGTGGTTGGATGAACATTATGTTGTGCATGGATGTGATTGGATAGAAGCAGACATACTGCATCTCCCAATGCTGTGTGAATGGAGCTCTTTGTTTGACGCTGTTTGTTCTGCATGTGTGTGTGTATGTTTTTATGTGTGTGTATATGAACTGATGTGCTAGCTGCTGTTAGCTGCTGTTTGCTTTGCGTCAACTAAAGCAAGACGGTGTTTGGTCTGCCTGAATATGAACACAAGCTGGTAATGAGTGGCGACAAGCATGATAAGCCAGGATATCATGTAAACTGGCAGTGGGGACGGCTTAAGCCTCTCTTATGCTAATACCACTCAGAGGGACTGCCGGGCAGAACACACACACATATGCCCGGGCTCGCTCGCTCGCTCTCCCACTCTGAAATCCCCTGTAATTGAACATGGTTTTAAACAGATCTGCAGCTTCTCCTTGAGTTCATATTAATCCTTAATAAATTTAAGTAAAATTCTGGATGAGAGTTTTAGTAAAAGCAATGAAAGCTGACATTTAGTTTATGTTTGCTGCCCTTCACTGGTAAATCTGAACTCAATACACAACTACATTTCTATGAGCAGAGATTCACAGTTCTTTTGTGCGTTTGAGAGACTGGAATGAAGGCCAGCTTATTTGGCCTTGTGTTCTTCCTCCATTCAGCTTGGTGGAGCTGAACCTACAATTCAACACGGCTGTACAATGCATTCAGCATGATCTAGTATACTTTTTTTGTGAAGCCATTTTTATTTTTTATTCCTTATATCTCCTACACCAAGAATTCCAAAAATAATTGGCACACTTATTAAAGATGGAAAAAAATGTATAGATAAAGAGTAATCAAGCAGCTCAAGGTAGCTGCAAAGTGAACAACGTCGATGCTTGGACTGTATCTTCACAGTTTCATAATGCTGTGAAAGCTTTTATTTCTGAGTGGCTACGTGTTTACAAGTGGGGAAAGGTTACTCAAAGTCAATAGTGGTATTAATTGAATGTTTTCTCCTTGAGCAGGGAGAGTAATTGACACTGTGTACTTTCACATTCTACCAAACCTGCTGTCATTTCGCTTTAAAATAAGCTCAACTGCACGTGTGTGATGAAATTTTGCAATGAAACTGGAGAAAGAAAATGTCATAACTATGTATTATTGAAAATATTAAATGTTAACTCTCTGGCTGTAATGTAACTGTACCAATTCTAAAGGCTAACAAATACTGCACTTCAAACATAGGGGTTTTCATTTTCATCAAAATACAGACATAATGATGTCTTTGGGCCATGGCAAATTTTATATGAGGTAAATGCCCCTTGCATATATTACATTTTCCATGCCATATTTATTATGAGGTAAATGTGTCTTGCTTATATGTTTCATCACATATTTTATATGAGGTAAATCTGTTTTGCGTATTATGTTATATCACATAATGAATTTGAGGTAAATGTGTCTTGGTTATATATTATTATATCACATATTTATATATGGTCAATGTTGTGTTTATATGTTCCATCAAATATTTGATATGAGGTATATGCTGCTTGATTATATTTTCCTACACATATTTTTATGATGTACTGTAAATGCCTCTTGTTTATGTTCCATCACATGAAATGAGGTAATTGCCTCTTGTTTATATATTTCTCTCATGCCATGAAGAGGTTCTAAATCTCCAGTAAACCTAGAATATATTCAGGAAAATATCAGCTGCGAAATATGTAATTATGCCAAAAGGTAACCTCACTTGAAATTTGAAAATGCAACTCAAATGTTCTTAATCCCAAAATCTAAGTTGCCCACAGATGTAATTGTTCACATCCCCCAAATCTTTCAGTAAAGTGGCTTTTGGTTTCTTCTTTCTTCCCTGTTTTGTCATAATTGAATGTCACTTGGGTTCTGGAATGTTCTGGAATTTCTAACGAGGACATTTGCATTAGGCAGAGATTGGCTGACCTTTGGTTACTGCAATAATTACCATGGAGATGTAGAGACGTGTCACTGAGCTGCTGAGGTGATCGCAGGGACCTGTCTGTGCTGAGGAAAGGTTGTGTGCGTGTGTGTGTGTGGCAGGGACCTCTTTGCAGACAGAAAGGTTAGCAGGAGAAAGAAGAGGCTGGCGGCTTGTTTCTGGGCTGAAAGAAGGCTGAAAGAATGGCCCGAGGAAATGTCATTATAGCGAAATGGAAATATGGTCTAAATTAAAAATGGGAGGATTCAATATGGAATTTAATTTTGCAGTGTGTGTGTGCATGAATGTGTCTTTGCGGGATAGACATGTGTGCAGAGATAACAGGCTTCTGAGAGCAGTGTAAAGTATTGTGCATGGTGTTGTACATTGTGTTGTGTACTGTATTGTGTAACATATTGTGCATTGTGTTGTTTTGTGACTGGAGTGTGGGCAGTGGGTGCAGCAACATGGCGAGTCATTTTCAAAGCCGGACAGTGAGCAGTGAAGCGCGTTGTGTAAAGAGGAAGCTGAGCCCGTCTGTGGGTGTACGTACCCAGCCTAATGCTCATATGTACCCAGTTCAATGTCCGCTTTGAAACCTGAATCTTGAAAACAGTGTTTGTATCCTGGCTTACCTACCTTTTGAAGTGTGTGGGGTCATGAAATAATTCCTTTCCCTGCAACACGCTCTCTCCCTTTGGCTCTCTTCCTTTCATTGTCATGTTGGTTACTACTTCTGTCTTTTGTGTTGGAGATGCTCAGCAATGGCAATGATACCGTAAGTGGTTTTAATGACAATGCTAATGTAAGTCGTTTAAGTTGTGCAGTGAAACGTGACTGTAGTGTCCATTAGTCTCCGTTATAGCATGATTTTGCACCATCTGGCCCCCTGCTAAACAAAATAATAAACAATTCGGCTGTCAATTGAGTCTCAAAATATACACCACGAACAAGGCGATTTATACCATACGACAACCGTGTTCTATCCCCTCTCCAAGATATCCTAATAATTTAAACATTTTTGAATTTGGATCCTTATATATTATTTTAATGGGTCTTAAACATTTCACATCAACCCTGGATCTCTATCTGAAATCAAAAATGAATGACATTTCAGGTCATTGAAGGCTGGTAATGAATCTAATGACACATTTGCCTAACACAAGTGTCCTAAATTAATATGGGTGGACAGTGTTCAACCCAGCAATCACTTTCACCAGTCTAAAACAATGACTAATGTCTATCTCCATTCAGACCTTCAGCTAAATTCTAACATAATTTCAGGCCCCTAACTGAAGTTTAAACTCCTCTCCAAAAGCTAGCTAAATCACCTCTGAGACCCATAGATAATGCCATAAACTACATTTATACCCCTAGTCAATCCTTAAAACTGGTCTCAGCCCCCTCTCTAACATTTACAACTGGCCTACGTCCCCTCTCTAAAATGTACAACTGGTCTCAGTCCCCTGTCTAACATTTAAAACTGGTCTCA
>JACXGM010035225.1:0-11741 GCA_016801145.1 Umbra pygmaea | reverse complement strand
TAAACTAACCCTACCTCCCCCTACTTTACAGGGTACTAAACTAACCCTACCTCCCCCTACTTTACATGGTAATAAACTAACCCTACCTCTTCCTACTTTACAGGATACTAAGCTAACCCTACCTCCCCCTACTTTACAGTATACTAAACTAACCCTACCTCTTCCTACTTTACAGGATACTAAACTAACCCTACCTCCCCCTACTTTACATGGTAATAAACTATCCCTACCTCCTCCTTCTTCACAGGATCCTAAGCTAACACTACCTCCTGTTCCTTCACATGATACTAAATAACCTTATGTCATGCTCCTTCACAGGATCCTAACCTAACCCTGCCTCCTGTCCTTCACAGGATCCTAAACAAAACCTACCTCTCGCTCTTTCACATGATCCTAAACTAATCCTTCCTCCTGCTCAATCACAGGATCCTAAACTAACCCTAACTCTTGCTCCTTCATAGGATCCTACATTAAGACTATCTCCTCCTCCTCAAAAGGATACTAAATTAACCACACCTCCTGCTCCGCCACAAGGTGCTAAACTAACCCTACCTCCTGATTCTATTCTAAAGCACAATAGTTTTCACACACGAATGCACAGTAGTGTGTGGGAACAGACACAGAATTCCTCAGTTGTCTAAGTAATCCACAACATCCCTAGGATATAGCTTGCTTTCTCCCACTTGGATCCAGTTTCACATTCTTATGTTTCTTTCATAGTTTAACAGTAGAAAATGAATTTCTTCCTGTAACACCAAAAGCATAGACCTATATTTTACAGACTGTACAATGATGCCATGCCATCCATCAGAAACTTGAACATTTATACCAACATTTATAACAGTATTGGTCTTTGTTAACTCTACATATTAAATGAAAATCGGTCTATTCCACAAAAAATGTATGTGAAATAAAATTCCGAAAAGAGGGAAACACACAGCAGGATTTAGAGCATGCATCAGTCCAAACTCCCAGTATGCAATACATAGCATCGTGCAGACTCCTTTGCAGAACCAACACCATCATGCTGGGTTATAGTAACACAATGTAATGTAGAAAAGGCTGTTTTAATGGTGATATGTAAAAAATCACACATTTTTTTTACACATGTACGTTTCTGCAGTCATAGCAACGTAACGCCTTGTACATTTACAAAATATAAAACAAGTCTGTTTACCTTAACCTTACCCTAACCTTACCCTAACATAAACCTCAATATCCAAGCATGTTACAGCATACCTGAAGTAAACGTTCCCCAAGTACTTTAAATTGTATCCGATTGGTCTATTCATGGAAATGTTTGGGTAGAACAGCCATTCAATATGTATGAAAGCTCACATTTGAATGGCCATATTCGTAAGACTGTCTATGTAACGCATTATGTACAGTTACCCACGTATTACCAAGAGAGCAAATAATGTAGAAAGTGGTTTCCAAATCTTTGATCATCGCTTAATTCTACATTCTTGAGATTTTTGGCTTATCTTTGAGGGTTAATTTCTCAGTACGTTAATACCAAGTGCCTCAAATTTGAACCAACATAGCTTTCCAAATGGTCCCTTAATTCCTCTGAATCTAAATTCACAAAATAAATATAAAATATATGTAAAGTATATTGATATAATAAATAAGTCCAGATATAAGTGGTGGGACACATATTACCAGGTGAAAATGTTTTAATGTGTCCCTCTAGTGCCATAGTGGTGTCTCTGCCTCAGCTGCTGTAGCTGACAGATGTGTGAATCGTGGTAACACGGCAGGATGACGTTACCCAGGGGTCCAGGTGAGGGTATGGGCTATTTGTCTTTGCACATCACAGAGTGGACAGGTACATGTTGGATGGCACTGAACCATCATGTTCTAGCAACCCTGCGAGCCTGCTAGTTCAATCATTGTTTTGCCTGAGCGTGTGTGGTGGCATTAAATTACTGGTTGCACGAGTAGTGTGCGTGAAAATTTGTAATTTTTGTGGCATATTTTCATTTGGAAATGTGTGCAATTGTTGGTGATAAAGGTAACCTAGCAATATAAATATAGGATGAAGATGCAACCTATTCTAGGAAATGTATTTGATGAGTGATTTTTCATCTAATGTACTACGTATGTTGTAAAGACCCTATAGGTTTACATGCTCAGGACAACATAGACATATTAGGATATCCCTAATTGATGTTGGGTACAGACATAACTTTCTGTACTAAACAAACAATGCAGGTGGACAAACCTATTTCTGTGTCTCGTATCTTTAAATATATTTTTAACAGACCTAATCACAGGATACGTCCATACGACCCCTTGGTTCAATACCCCAAACGCCAAGGGGTTACATTCATTCTATTCATGAGCAGGACAGTTATACCTAATTGCTTCCAGGTCTTTGCTGCAAAAAATAATAATTTCTTATTCAAATGTCCTGGTTAAATAATGTTACATTATAATAAATACATTTAAAAATGTACAGCAATGCCTGGGATCCATTACAGTTAACTGACTTGCTCAGGGATAGAGAACAGTAAACCCAAAATGAACACCCATGAATAAACATGTCACCAGACAGCATGATGGATGACAATACACAGGGGGTTGGATGGGCACTTCCACATTTCTCTTCGACAGACATATACACATTCACACAAACACACAATCAGTAAATGTCAGTGTGGGCAGCATGATGGATAATGCAACACAGCAGGTGTGATGGTTACGTGCACAGATTCCTCCAGTGGTTTATCCTAGCCTCCCACTGCACCATCTGGAACTGGCCCTAGGATTCCCATTACTGCCACTGTGCAGTGGGCGGCCACATATCTTTAATGAACGTCTGACCGTCTGAGTCACGCTGAAAAAGTGTAATCGGAAAAAGTATGGGGAGGGGCTAGGGGGTGAATATTACAAATGGACACGAACAGAATTATAGAATGTACAAGTAAAATTACTCAGCTGGGGTCACTTGTTTTGGGAAGTTCCTAAATTAAAACTAAATGACCAGGTAGTTGAGTTTATACAGTAACTGACTACTTAACATAATGAATCATTTTTTACTCTTTATTCTAATTTCATACATTACTGGTTAATTATGAAATCCTATATCTGGTCATTGGTTTTAATTAAGAACTTCCCAAAACCAAAAAAGTACTTTGTACTTTATTTTTAGAACTCTGAACCTCAGTAATGGTATAGGTGATGTTACACTCTCCCTGCACTGTGTTCAATGGGCTTCTTATTCCAAAAAAAAATACAACATAGAAAATGGATAATGAATGCACTTCTATATATGACTCTGGCTAAATGTGTCTGCTAAATGATTTAAATGAATAATGATATTCAATATAATTTCATTTAAATGTTTGAATAATGAACAGACATACATGTCTGCATTAATATGTTCATTTTAAAGGGTCCTTATATTATCTAAATCTATTGAAACATTGGTTCTGTAGAATCAAGAATGCATCTGGCCTACTCACAACACAGTTGGTTAATTTTTGGACTGGCGGAGGCAATTATTTGTAATGACAGAACAATAGTAAGCATAGGCTACAGAGACAGGCATATAGGGGGAGACAGAGAGGAAGGGAACACAGTGGCTGAGCCGGGCTCGAAAGGAGTGATTGGGTGCACAAACTGACACACAGGTGAATATATAGAAGTATAGCATTTGCTGTAATTGTGTTTGTTTGAACAAATTTTTGCTTTCATCCTGCCATTTAAAGTAGCTATACTGTCTATTAAACTTATACAACTATTCAATATTACCATATTGAAGTTGGAAAAATTAGATAACAAATTAGATTGCATAATAACTTTATACTCTGTGGTTTGCATGGAAATACTTTTCTTGCCAAAAAATCCAGCTATTGCTGGATCTCTTCTATTGTCCTTCGCACATAAATTCCAGGATCAACTTTCCAGTTCATACTTACACATTGCTTAGTTTTGTCTGTTCTTCCCAATGGGATATGAGCGTGCTCTGATAGGCACAGACACACTGGCACTTTATTGGCCACTGTACGTTTACCCCAGTGCATCTGGTCTTGCACATGCCTGACAAGGTAGTTGGTGGGTTGGCCCTTAATTCTTGACTTCATTCCTAAAGTCATTGAAAAGTTTGCCTTGAGGAAGAACCGCCAGGCTGCCTTTCTCCTCAAGTGAGCCCTCAGACGGTGAGTGAAGGCATATTTTATCATGCTGCCTATGTAGTGCTGGTCTGTGCATTGGCCATATTGTTGTGCTGGATTGATTGAGAAAGATGGTGACGAGTTTTAGTGATACTGGGTAGGGGATGTGAAAGTACACACCCTATTGTATGAAGGTAATTTATCAGTGTTCAATTATCTCAAAAAATGAAGATAGGAATGGGTGGGCTGTGACCATAGTCTTGGTTTTGCATCAACACAGTTCGGTGGTCTTGGGCAGGGAGAACGCAGCGCTCTCTGGAGATGTACAGCTAGCTGGAGTCACAGGTGGAAACGTGATCACCAACAGCAGTGACGTGGGCACCAGCACAGCGGGGTGGGCCTAGGCCGGGGACAGGACGGAGTCATCAGGCCACATGGTCCTGAAGCATGTTCCAAGGATTTGGGTCCTCGTAGGATGTACATGACATGAGAAACATTAGAGTGGGCATACCTTAAGTCTAGTAACTTGGTACAACTCTGACCCCAAAAAAGATATATAAACTGCATCTCGTTACGCATCACAAATTAATGAGACTTAACTGGGGACTGAGAAAGGACAGAAAGACCCTAGTCCCCCGGCATATAAACTATTGCAGCAACGTGGTCTTGCACAAAGAAATCTTGGGCAGGAGCAAATGGGCATGATTCTGACCCACCCACATGATCACACTACCAAAAGCACTCCAACAGACGCAGCCACCCTGAGAGGGTATAGTCCACAGAGTGTACTCACATCCCACAAGGCTGGGGTATCGTGGGGCAATATGAGCAGGCCAGTGACTCGGCCCCTGAGTGGCGATGGAGTGAGGATATCCCAGTGGAGAGCGGGGAGCCTACCAGGCATCCCAGCATGGGTGGTTTCATCAACAGTTCCGTTGTTCTCTTTTAGCCCCCTGGGATAGAGTACACTATGGGCCCTATTTTAACGATCTAAGCGGATGGCGTGAAGCGCATGGCGCAAGTGCGCTTTGGGCATGTCCAAATCCACTATTGCTACTTTGACAGTGGATAAAAGGTTCCATGCACCGGGCGCATGGTCTAAAAGGGTTGTACTAAGAGTCTTCATTAATTTATAGGCGTGTTTTATTGCATGAGCGTAACATGCAATAACCAATCAGAGATTAATCGCTCATTCCCTTTAAGAGCGAGGCGCGTTTGTACTTTTTGCGTATTGCTATTATGACGGCGGATTTGCACCATAATATTTTTTGTAATCTTTTGCATGTTCGTGTGCTGCTGCGCTTCCTTGTGTGTGTGCAACAAGCATAGTGTGCACGCGCTGTGCCTATGCCATAGGTGCATTTGACTAATGTGCTGTTAAAATAACTATGACATGCTGCACCATTGACTTTAGACCAGGTTTTTGTTGGTCAATGGCGCAATCACTTTTCGATGCCTTAAGATAGCAATACACACAGAATTATCCTGAACACACCTCCCTGTTAGACCAGCACTCCCATGGGCGCAAAAATGGGCACAGGTGCATTTGCTATTTAAACAACGCGGGCGCCTGACGGGAAATTGACAACTGCATCGGTCTTAAACTAGCAAAGATACCTGCATTCAGACTTTGCCCTGCATTGCGCCGGGTGGAAGATAGGGCCCTATATCATAGAACGTATCGAAGTGATGAGTCTTCAGCATTGACTTAAATGTTGAGACTGAGTCTGCATCTCTCACATGGGTTGACATATCATTCCACAGAATTGGAACGCTAGCTGTTTTTTTACAAGTTCTAGGAACAGTAAGGAGGCCGGCATCTTGTGAATGTAACAATATCAGACAGATAAGTAGGGGAAAGTCTATGTAGTGCTGTGTAGGTTAACAGTAAAACTTTGAAATCAGCCCTAGCCTTAATGGACAGCCAGTGTAGAGGCTAGAATAAGGGTAATATGTTCAAACTTTGCGGTTCTAGTCAGAATTCTGGCAGCCATGTAGCACTAACTGAAGTTTTTTTCAGGGTTTTGCCTGGGTAGCCAGAACAGAGTGCATTACAATAACCAATATTAAAGTAACAAAAGCATGGTTTAAATTTCTTCATCATTCCTTGACAGAAAGTTCCAAATTTTTGCAAAAAAACTGCTATATATTTACACTGTTATAGTTTAACACCAGGGTCTTTTACAGTTTCCTTTGATATGACAGTACAATCATCTATGTTCATTGTCAGATTTGATAGCAGGTCTCTTTGTTTCTTGGGACCTAAAATTATAATTTCTGTTTTTTCAGAGTTTGGAAGTAATACATTTTCTGTCATCCTATTGTTTATTTCCAGGGTGTGCAATTTTGGGGCTTCTCCCTTTTTCACTGAATTGTACAGCTGTGTGTCATCAGCAGTGAAAGTTTAAATTGTGTTTCCGGATGACATCACCAAGAGGCAACATATATAGGGAGAAAAGTATAGTGGTCCTAAAACAGATCCTTGAGGAACACCAAAGCATACCTTAGGTTTTTTGGAGGACAGACCATCCACATGACCATCCATACTTTTTCTCACATGACTGTCATCCAGTTGATGAGACTTTTAGTTTCACTCTTCAACAGGACACAGCTGCATTCTGGTCTACTTTGTTTAAGCTGTCGGTCATTGTTGATTGTTACGGTCTGTCAGTGTGTTGCTGTTTAATTTAAGTTTTGCCCATCGAGGCTGCTAGGGTGTTTTTCAGATTAAACACCATTTGATAAATTCTTCACCTTCTTCACAAGTGTCTCCATTCTCTCTTCACACACCAGATCATTACAGGATTGAGGTAGTCCAATCTTTTTAGAGACTTCACCTAGGACTGGGTCTCCTGCACTACCCCATCAACTGGTGCTGGCCACATCGCCCCCTGCAGCTGAGCCAGGGTCTCTGGCCCCAACACCAGAGCCAGAGGCTCCGCCTCATCTGACGGTGCATGCTGCACTTCGCCCACAACCGATGCCAGCGGCTCCACGCCCTACACTAGTGCCAGTGGCTCTACCCCCTACACCAATGCCAGCTGCTCACAAGTATGATTTCAATATTCTTGTTTACATACTAAATGACATGACTATATTTCTGAATATAACACTTTTGCAGGCCTGCTAAAAATGACTTGAACACATGGCCACCTGCACAGCTACCTGCTTTCTACCATTATTTCAAAGTCTCTCTACAGCTTTTCATAATAAACACATATAATAGTGACAAAAAAAATATCTCATAGTATAATGTATATTCTGACATGGGGGAATAAGGGGAATACTGACAAGCACTGCAAGCACTCCATAATGTAGGTCATAGTAGTAAACCTGTGGTCTCATGAATCTTCTCAAGTACCCCCAGTAGATAGGCCAAGCACGCCCTGGGGTCCTTCTACCCCAGGTTGGAAACTACTGATTTAGCAGACATTGTTATCCAGAGAGCATTACAATTGGTGGAAACATATGGACATTTTTATGTGGAACAACCATAATAATTTTCCTCCTTACTCAGTGAAGTTGATATCAGCAAAGCCAGGAGATGGAGGGAAGACATGGGCAGAGGAAAGGTGTGACAATGACTAGCATCATAAGTTGAACACCAGGTGGGCTGCAGCATTCTGGATATGTTGCAGGGTTTTGCTGGCACCTGTAGGGAGCCCTAACATGAACCCATTCTGCTTTTATTTGACCACACCACCCACTTTGTCATTCCCGCTTGATCCCACATTTGTCATTGAGGCATGAAAGTCGCAAAATATATTTGGTTTAATACTCATTCTAACACTGAAGCATTGAGTCGGTACATATGTGGGAGGTTTACACGTTCAACATTTACAAACTTTACTACCCTGTAACAGGCACCCGACCTGCACACAAGGAGTAGTTGATAGCGATTTGACCCCTGGCAGAGTTGTACCATCCCTAAAAGTCCTCAGTCACAGTTGGAATTCAGTGGCCAGGATATGAAGCATATGGGTGCAGGTGTGTGAGCCAGCGATTTAAACCACTACCCCACAGATTACTGAATACTCCTTGTCTTTTTATCATTCAGGGTGATGCTTGTGTAAGATAAATATCAATGTGTCTTTAGTCATCAATGTTGATATTAGCTATCCAATGTATTGTAGAGCAGCTCATAAAGCTAGTGGCTGACAAAGACCAAAGATGAAGGAATAAACCATCTTCACCCTACCCCATAGTAGCTCCTGCTTGTTTTACTGCAAGAACATTCCGGCAAGGCCGTAACCCAAGCTGTTTTTGTAAATTGCAGTAATTAACCTAAACAAAATTAGCATCTGAAGCAATTTTTAGAGGGTGCACTTAAATTTGCTATATATGTATAGGGACATTTGGAGATGAAATAAAGGCTGGTGGCAGATATAATACAAATGGTCAAGGTATCTTGTTCTCTACCCACCAAGGCCCTGGACAACCCAGATACAAAATGTGATGAATTTGAACATTATGTTGGCCATAACACAACTGGGTTTTCCAAGCGGTGTAAACGTCTCCCTGTTCCCTCTCCTTGTCTCTCTCCCTCTCAACCTCCCCTCCGATCCTCCACTCTCACTGGGGTAATGAATGAACTGATATGAGTTTCAGAAATGTACAAATACTGAACTGGAGCACGAATGAACACACACACACACAACTAAGAAATCCCAGTGCATGTGTGCCGGGCCATGTGACCTGCACCTGTGTAAACGGGCCTGGTATCTTGTGGCCCCGTAGAACAGTAGGACCTCTTTGTCTCTGAACATGGTTGGAGAAGAATGGTGACCAGTGCTGATCCCTGCCTGACCTCTGATCTCTAAGCATGGGCTCTGGTATATAAACAGTGCATAATCTTTGCTCCTGCTGTGTACTGGGCCGTATGCGCGTGTTCCTGAATGTGTGTTTTGTGTGTTTCTTTCGTCATGTGTCAGTGTGCCTTGGAAGTTTGTGTGCAGGACTCTATACAGAGGCGGATATTGACCCAGCATTACCAGGAGTGAAAATATTTGGATTGTGTGAAGACACCTTGGAAGGAACTCCTGTACATGGCATAGTAAAACAAACCTCCAACATTAACACTACATCACATTATGGCGGAATCTGTCAGACGTTCTGTTAAGCTGCCTAGTTGTTTGTCTAACAGGAAGAGTGGTAGAGCTTCAATGGTACAAGCTGGATGCTTAAAATGAAATGTTGTCATGAATTTGTGACACGTCAAAAATCTGATTTTCTATGTCCAGACTTTATAGAACATAAATGGTAATAGGTCCAACCCATATTGGTTGGTTTTAGAGAGGCATTTGACCCAGCCATAAAGGGTGAAAATTGCTTTTGAACAACATGCCCCTCTTTCCTGGTATGACTCTGGAATTCCCTGTGTAAAATGGCTAAATCAAATCAAATAAATAAAATACATATTGCCAGATTGTTCCAGATAAATAAAGGATTGTTGGAAAACATCTGATTCGGTATGATCACATAGAATCCTCCTAGTAGAAAACCTCCCTGCTTTACTCCCAATAAATAGAGAAAGGGTTGGAAAGAGGGGACAGAACGAAGACAAGAACATCATTGAGATCCCAGCAGACTGCTGCTACAGAAAGATGGAGGAAGTACAGGGGTGTAATCTGAATACCAATGTTAAGGCATACCTCTGAATGATCACTAATATTACACTGAGAATGAAAGATTTACAGTGTGGACAATACTGGTACAGTCGTACTTCCTTCTCAACAACAGATGATGATCTATAATTATGGGGTGTTAACATAACTGTGTGTGTTTGTAATGAGAGAGGGAACAGGTGCAGCGTGGGAGTTAGAGTCATCAGACCTCTGGGAGGACAGCTGCCTCTTCGGACCATGATCCTCTCTGTCTGCACACGATGTATACAAATATAGAAACTTCATATCAGAACTATATCTCTACTAAGCCTCTGCGGTGTAAGATTTCTTCAAATGACACATGCTCACAGAGCTAAAATTAATAATAACAATGCTGTCAGGGTGACATTGTCATTAGACAAACACACCCACATACACACTAACATTGTAGAGAGGAAAATGCTGGTCAAATGTAATGTACATGTCATTGATGATAATCATATTAATCCAACCGTACATCTCAGAATTTCTCCCAAATTACGTTCTCAGGAAACTAATTTAAAAACCTGAATTACGTTATATGCCAACATTTTTTTTTTTTTAAGTTTGAACTGCACGTTTCGTTATTAGGCTATATATGTACTTCAATTACGTTGCTCCGGTACATTTCGTTTAGCGGATTTATGCGAGAACATTCCACACATTCCATAGCATTCGAAATTATATTGCAACATTCACAGTTAAACGTGCAATATGTAATTTTTGGCCGCCAGGGGGCTCTCAATCAAAACAATAGCAAAAGATGTACTTGGATGACGTCGGGAGGTTGCGTGGGATCATGGGTTTTGTTATCGTCGTCAATGACAACCTTCCAATCTAGCATCTCCGGCAGAAAGAAATGTTCACTGACAAAGTAATATATTGTTAAAAAATTATAACTTTATTCACGTTATGTTTGGCGGCTCCCTGGATCTTATAACAACTACAGCAGTCACAGGTTATATGACGCCATTTACGGGCGACAAAATGAAACGTCCCGTGTCTTCGAATTATATTACAAATTTCTCTGGATTTGAAAGTTAGTGGAAACATTTAGGATAATGTAAGTACACAACTACGAAATATATATAATAAATGTATAGTGATGTTTGCTTTTAATGCAAAGTGTGTATTTTGTTATTGTTTTGATTGATATTACATATTGTACCTTTAAGGTTAGGTAGGAGGATACTAACGGTTAAGGTTAGGCATGAGGTTACTAACGGTTAAGGTTAGATATGACGTTACTGAGGTAAAGGTTAGTATTAAGGTTGGGGTTAACATTACAAAAACCGATAATCGCGTGTTTGCATGACGCAAGCAATGTAGAAGAACAAAACACACACAAAGTGCCGGTCTGGATTTTAACTCGCGAACACTGGCATCCAAGTCGCGGATTTATACGCCCATCCACTGTCCCCGACCTGCACCCTAGCAAAAACTATGCTATTTACATGCTAAGTCATGATCTTCATATGTTCATATTATTCGAGTGTTCAATTTAGTTCCCTACAAACGTAATTGACCCTCGCATACGTTCATATTTCACATATTTCGGTTTTACAAAATAGTTCCCTCAGAACATATTTCATGTGATTTAGGGCTGTATTAATCATAGACATGAAAGAAAAAAATGAAAAGTTTATTAACACAGTATATTAACACACTAAGGAGTGTTGACAACGAGTCACAAGCCTTACACACAGAAATGCACACAGCCAGAAGATTAAACAAATTTTAACAGCTGGATCTTCTGAGAAGAGAACACACTAATGACAGGGTTTCAACCAGAAAAGAGTTAGTGTGTGGTTATGAGAGAGGGAGGAATGGAACAAGAGTGGAAGGAATGACAATGAAGGAGAGGGAAATACTAGATAATACCGTAGGAAGAGAGGGACAGGGTAGAGGTTTAGGAAAGGAGAAGACGATGAGAGAGAGAGAGAGAGAGAGAGAGAGAGAGAGAGAGAGAGAGAGAGAGAGA
>JACXGM010035224.1:0-11741 GCA_016801145.1 Umbra pygmaea | reverse complement strand
ATATATATATATATATATATATATATATATATATATATATATATATATATACATACACAGTATATACATGCAAGAGGTACTACAAACACTCCATAGCCAACACGCGCTCCGGCCACAACTACAGTGCCTTGCAGCACACCAATGCCTCTTGTGCCATCACCACCAGCAGCACCAAGCATTCACCTCACTCTGCCGGAGCATTATGATGGGAAACCACACAGTACTGTAAAGGCAGTGATCTATCATTTAAGAAACATGTTTTGGAGCTTGTTAAGAAGCTTAAATGCAAACTGGGCTTTCTTTATAGAAATAATGCTTGCTTCTCACTTGCCACCAGGAAGCAGATTGTTCTACCAACATTTTTACCTGTCCTTGATAATGGAGATATACAGTATATACTATTTACACCAGCGCTCCAGATGTGACCCTGAGATCTCTTGACCCGGTTTACCACAGTGCTCTGTGTTTTATCACCTCAGTTTTAACACTCCTCATTGTTTGCTTTATCAAAAGGTCGGTTGGACTTTGTTAAAACGCGTAGACTTTTGCACCTCTCCCAGTCTGTTTAAAAGCCCTTCTACAGAGGCTCTCTATTTATCTTCTCTTTTGGAGTCTTTAATTATAACACAAGATCTCAGGACTAGTTCACATTAGAGACTCCCTTTGTAAAGACTAAATATGGCAGATCTGCATTTAAGTACCTTGCTCCTCATATGTGGAACGACATTCAGGCAGTTCTTCACATGGATGCATTAGTTCCTTTTAGCCAGTTCACTGCTTTGGTTAAGGACTTTTATAGTGAAAAATGTGATTTTTTTATTTAACTTCTATTGTCTTTAAATATTTATTTTGTATTGTTCTTGTATTTGTGCCATTTCTATGTTTGTGTTCCCAGGGCACACTTTTAAATAAGACCCTGGTCTCAATGTGGTTTTCCCTGGTTAAATAAATAAAAAAATAAAAAAAATAAATAAATAAAAATAAAATAATAGTACTGAGGCTTTCTCATGCAGGTTTCCCTCTACCTAGCACAACAGCCTGGTAATTACCCATTGAGTAAAGTACCGTTATCCACTCCCTCTGGTTCCTGCTGCCATAGAACTACATTATAGTATGGAGCGTGCATCTAAGCTAGATCTACAGAGCGAATACAACCTGATCCGGATACGTGCTGGGGATGAATGGAAAATGGCCTTCAGCACCACAGCCAGACACTACGGATACCTGGTGATACCCTATGGTTTAGCCAATGCACCTTCTTTTTGAAATATGTGTTTTGTGACATCCTGGCTAGATATGTGGTTGTTTATATCCATGACATCATTATCTATTTGGCTACGTTCCAGGAATACGTTGATTACATACGGACAATCCTGAAGTGCCTATGAGACCACCCATCTGTAGATTAAAGGGGATAAGTGTATATTCCACCAGCCAATGGTCTCCCTCCTGGGATATAACATTTCCCCTTATGGAAATTAAAAATATGTTTCCACCACCATCAAGTTCCTGCAGAGCTTATTTGTCTTTGCTAACTTCTATCAATGATTCATCATGAAATTCAGGTCCATAGCGGCCTCGCTCACCTCTCTATTCAAAGGAGGCCCACAGAAGCTGCAATGGAATCCTGATGTGGATGCAGCTTCCTAACAGCTGAAATCCATGTTCACATCCACCATGATTTTTAAGCACCCAGACCCCAATCTACCTTTTGTAAGTGGATACATCTGAGGTGGGTGTGGGAGCCATCCACTTGCAGCGGCAAGGTAAGTCAGAGAAATTACATCCCTGTGCTTTCGTCTCCAAAAAGCTCAACACTGCCGAGAGGAACTATGGAGTTGGAGACAGGGAACTGTTGGCAATAGTCCTCAATCTGGCTCTCTGGACCCCCAGTCAGAAGAATGGTCCCGCAAAGCAGGGTCTGGTATGCAGCCCACGTGCAAAAGTCGCAAGCAGACTGCAGACGCAGTGATGCCCAGTCTTACACCCAGGGGACCGTGTGTGGCTGTCAACTAAGAACCTCCCTCTCTACCTGCCCTGCGAAAAACTGATCTCCTGGTTTGTGGGGTCGTTTAATGTCTTCCAGAGAATTAAAGAGGTAGCCTATCACTTACATCTTCCTCCTCACTACTGCATCTCCACCAAGATTCATGTGTCCCTTCTTAGGCTGGTGATTTCTGGTCCCCTTGTCCTCTAACCCCAGAACATTGATGCCAGAGCTGCATACACGTTCCGGGATCTATTGAACTCTCGTCTCAGAAGGGGACGGCTCCAGTACCTTGTAGACTGGGAGGGGAATTGTCCTGAGGAGAGGAGTTGGGTTCCTGCGAGGGATATCCTGGACCTGAATCTCATCATGGACATTTACCACTGTCTTGCGGCGTAAGTCACGCGCATGAGGGGGGTACTGTCATGACACCACCTGCTGTTCCCCCCCGCTGATTGTTGTCACCTGTCTGCTGATCACCGGTCTGAAGCCCTCCACACGTCACTCAGTGGAACACTAATTCAATGCACCATGATCAATCCTGCACACCTCCTCCCCCTTATCAATCACCATTGGAACAGTTCTCATTGTGTTTTATTGTGTTATGTGTTTCGTCTTGCCAGTGTGTGTAGTTAAATCTTGTTATGTATACCACAACTGTGATTTTGGATATTGTTGGATATCTTCAAAATTAAACCTGCTCGTTTCGCCTGCATCTGCCTCCTGTTATCTACATACCAGACACATCACAATTTGAGGAAAGTGAACATAAAAACACCTAAATTCACAAAATTGTGCTAAGATAGCAGAGCCATCAGCCTAGGCTGCCAAAAGTGTGCCATGGAAAGCAAAGAAATATGTGTACATTTTATTAAATTCAGTTTAAACCAGAAAACAGCTGGTAAGCTTTTTTTATGACAGCTGTCTTTATCAGATTATCTATGCTTGCAAGAAGCAGATCAGTCATTTGCTGCTAGAGGGGTAGTGTTGATGTTTTCATAACAATCAAAATGGCAGTACAATCCATAACCACAGACCTTATGGGTCTCCTGGGCAAATTCTTCTGAGAGAATATGTGCGGTTACAAAATGTCATGACCACGTGTTGGAGTTCAGTGTAGTGGCTTAAGCTCCCAACTCCAGACCACACACGCCCCCTAGCAACAGGGTTTTAAGCCGGACTGTGCCCTACCCCTCTGCCTATGTCTCCAAAGCTGTTGCTTTCTACACTCAACAATTGTCTAATACAAATTCATGACTTGCACTATTACAGTGGAATCTTTATGCCAATCCGTTACATTATGAAAATTTTAGTACTGAATGGCATTCACCAATGTTTTGTCAAAATCGGGCCAATATAGCACTTAGAATTTTTTGCCTAATTTCCTCATATCCTGGTACAATATAATAAGGACAGATTTTTTAATATTTTCTAAGACCGGCCAGGGCCTGTCTTGTGAATATGCTGTTGAAGCCAGCTGATTGTTCCAGGAACGTGTCATCTGCTCCATTCCCTTTCCCATGTCTCACCAAGGTGTGTTTGGTCAGGAAATGAAAAGGAAGTAATAAATATTTCACAGTTTTAATATTGCCACATGAGATTGAGTGACAGTCTGACAGCCCACCAATGTTGTATTACATTTCATGAATATTCAGGAGCTACTTCGTGCTCCCCTTACAAATGTATTTGGGCTGGTGCTGGGACCTTGTGTGCCTCAGAACAGATTATGCCTACTTCCATTCAGTCTGCTTACAGGTTTCATGAACTCAGTACATTCAAATAAAAGTACTTTACTACTTGTGTTTTCCGTATCTACTGTATTTGTCAGCAGCATGAACATACTGGAGAATTATATATTCTTATTTGGCAATAAGAACTGATCCCTTCCTGCATCAAGCACTCATTTCCTCACCAACCCATGATGATTAGAGAGCAGATGCTCAGTTTCAGGAGAGGTTTCAGGAGGGATGGGTGTGCAGTTTTTATTAGTATACGTCTGTGTGTGTATGTGTTTGTTTGTGTGGGTGGGTGGGTGAGTGTATGAACACATCTGTGCTTACCTGCATCTCATCTACATATGTATTCCACTTTCATCTTGCTCTTGTAAAAGGGTCCAGGCTACACTGTAGGTTGGATGTGTGAGATGAATTATACAGTGTTGAATTCATCGCCCTTTTTTCAATCATTTCTTCTGCCGTCACCCTCTCTAAAACACAGTGCATGTTCTCTATTTCTGAGTTACCTGCAATTATCCACATCTGTAGTCAGAGGTCAGGCCTGATGACATTTGGCCGGGTCACAGACCACACCTGAGGTAAGGATTGCCGTTGTTAAGTGAGGTGACTGTGTGTGCTCTGACCCATCTCACAGCACTAACAGTTCCTGTAAAGTGAGGAGGCTGGGATGCTGGCTGACAACTCTGTACACCAGGGCTCATTTCCCTGTGAGGCCAGGGCCCTCCTGGGAGCTGCAGTATGTCGGTCACATTGCATGCTGTCCTAATCAAAGGTGATGACGTGGGATGCCAACTGTCATTGTTGGAGTGGGTCCCAGAAATCAGCCATCATCCTCTCAACGGTGCCAGCAAGCACTGTGATGCCATGACACCAATACTGAAAATACCCTTCGGATGGAGAGTGGGAGGTGGGAAGCAGGCAGTGTAGCAATCACACTCCCCAGATAACTGGCCAAGTGACATCCTCATCATGGACCACTTAAAGCACAATAGTGTCATTTTGATAGATATCATGAACTTGGCTTAATATCAAGTCTTTCATTAGAGTTATTCCATAAAAAACAAGGACAAAATATGTTTAATGATTTGGGGAATATGCCATAAATTGAATCCAAAGTATTTATTTGACATTCATATTAATTTGTATCACATTTTTTCCATGTCGATCCCTGCTTTTAAAAGATATTTCACCCAAATTACAAAATCACATTGCTGGCAACCACTGAAGACAAGGTCTACTTACCCCAGTGTAGACAAGGTCTACTTACCCTAGTGTAGACAAGGTCTACTTACCCTAGTGTAGACAAGGTCTAATAGCAATCAATGTGTTAGTGCACTGCAAAATCATCAGTTTCTCTCGTGTCACTAGTGATAGGTATGTGTTTGGGTAAAAGGAGCATTTTTGTTTTATTACATAAACTACTGACAACTTTTCTCCCAAAATCCAAATAAAATATTGTTATTCAGAGCTATTATTTGCAGAACAAATTGAATAAAAAGATGCAGTGTTGTCATATCTCAGATAATACAAAGAAAATTGTTCACATTAATTCTCAAAAAACAACATAATATTAATGTGTTAAACTTACAGTAGGAAGAGTTCCGAAATCAATATTTGGTGGAATAATAATAATAATAATTGTATATTAAATATAATTGGCTTTCATGCGTCTTGGGATGCTCTTCATCAGTCTTTCACATTGATGTTCGGTGACTTTATGCCACTCATTGCACAAAAAGTCGAGCAGCTTAGCTTTGTTTGAAGGCTTGTGAAAATCCATCTTCCTCTTGATCAGATTCTAGAGGTTTTCAATGGGGTTAATGTTATGAAAAAATTGCAGTGGGTTTTTAATTTTTCCAGAGTTGTATGTTTGATTCATATACAAATCAATCAAAAGTATCTGAAATTGCTTGTAATCATGGGTGTAGTGGAGGGTAAATGCAAGTAAATGCTGCTTACCCACATTTTCATTTAGTTAATTATCATTTATTCACTTAATATTTCATTCCCAGTGTTTCCAATGCTGAAAACAATAATATTCCTAATCTAAAAACAACCTATTTGCCAATGTGTGAAATTACAAATGTTTACTGCACATACTGAATGTGCCTCCAACAGCATGTTCATTCACGATTCCAATCAGCAGGGTTCATCAGCCGAGTGCGCATGACGACGGAGATACAGCAGATGAGGTGTCAGACAAACATATCTTTAAAATAACGTCTATATTAGCTAATACTGTATATTAGCTAACGCCTGCGCCTGTTTTAGAAACAGAAATACTCATCCAAAACAAAGGAGACATTTGGAAAATGAGTGGTCAAAACTGTAAATAATAATTGCTGACATTTCAGTCAGTTGTCTAGAATAGTATCTACTGTAGCTCTACACAGTCAGTCAGCTAGTTAGCCAGCATATCTCAATAAATGCATGCGCTCTAGTTACATACTCTACTGCAAAAGTACCTTTATAACTAGCTAAATGTAGCTCAAATATTTAGCATTACTACATCAAAACAGCTTATATATTTTAAGACAATGAAAGATTTGCAGTTAAAAACACATTGTAAGCCCTCACTTCATACATTTGTGAGTTGTACAAAACCGTGTACAAAGGTGAGTACAAAACCTTTATTTTTAGAAAACTCTGTGTGCACAAACAATGTTCTCAATGCTCGAGTTCATGTGTACAGCCCCTGGTGATATTTCGAGCAAAGTTTCATGTTGTGTCGAGCCTTCTTAATGTAAAAAAAATAGTGATTTTGATGCTATCATTTAATGCCCCATAACTTCCCTTCAAAAGGCGATTTGACCAAAACCAAAAATAAGGAAGATCTTAAAAGTGGCATTTCCGTCCTAATTATGCATTTAAACGAAAGTTTGACTCCGGTACATTAAAAAAAAGACAGTAGGTTTCATTTTGGCAAGAGTTACGCTGTAAGTGAGATCCTTTCAAACCTTAATTTACAAAGAGAAGTGCTATATTAATTCTGAAGATGAGCTGATTATTGAATCAAGTGTGCTAATTTAAGAGTATTACAAAAAAAGTTTGGTTGTTATTGTTTGGTACTGGTTTTATTTGATGTTATGTATATACATGATGTTTTTTAATCACATAACTTATTGTATTTCTACACTAATTCACATCAATATTTTGCTATACATATAGTATATGGATTGCAGCTCATATGAGATTAACCTAAAATGATGACACATTTCAATATGTACATTTTCAAATTGTATTTTTGGTGAAATTGGTGTCCAGTCCAAATAACTATTTTGGGATGAAAAAACTACTGTAGATTGAAATGCATCTATATAAATTGCTTTTGTGTAATTTGTAGAAAATGGACACTAAGCCCTATTAATATACCTGTATTAAAAGCAATCAAATAATAATCTAAAAATGTTATATGTTCTAGTTAATATTTATATAGTTTTAACATGATCGCCACGATGAGTTGATAGTTTCCCCACCTTTTTATTTACCACTACACAACTGCTTGTAATGTTCAACATAGTCACATATTTTCACACCATGGCAGGGACCATGGCCATGTGTGGCAGATAAAGAAGACTATTATGAGTCTGTGAACTGAACAATGAGTATTTATGTTTATTCTGTATTCCAGTCTGAGCAACTGTGGTTTTGAGTTTGTGATAAATTAAGTTGTATGTACAGTATGTGTGTGTTATGGAACGTTGGCACCACCCTCTGGATACCTGTTGTTAGGTCCATGTTTCCATAATATATAGGAGCATAGGGCTTGTTAGACCAATAACTATCAGCTGGTGTCAATGAGTACTCTAGACCTTTATAAGCCCAGCTGTCCAGAGGGTGGTGCGGTTTTTTTGTTTTCAGTGTTTGTGAGTTGCCAAACTCCTGTTTGCTGTTGGACCTCTCCTTGTGTTGCTTGGTTGGATTCAATAGTACACTAGTACACTACTAATTTGTGTCTTCATCACCTGTGTGTCGTATTGTATATTTGACGAAGGTGTATGCTCTCTATACTGTGTAGCACGTTCTATGGCGCATCAGAGCATAGTACAGTATAGTATCATTGTACATTCGTACGGAGTCTGTCATCCGGCAACATCCACTGTTGATGTTCTTAAACTGGGTTAAGTAAATAACAAACCTCCACTCCTTGCCTTGGTCTCCCTTCCTCACAACAACAACACAAAAACTGTGACACATTGTTTGACTATGATCACACATGAAACATGCTTGGTGCCATTAATTCAATGAAAATCAAATGCCAAAATCAAATGACAAAAACCCATGGTACCACAAAACATATATAGCCTATGAAAGTTTATGATTCGTCTGGAATCATTTTGCCTGATTTAAATAGCGTAGAAGAAGGTTCTGGTTTCGAAACCCAGTCGTCCCAGGCCTTTTTGTGTGGAGTTTGCAAGTTCTCCCCATGTCTGTGTGAGTTTCTTCCAGGTGCTCCGGTTTCCCCCACCATCAAAAAACATGCAGGTTAGGTTTGGGACTGCAGATGAAAATCAGCATCTATGCCATAATCTGGCTCATTTACAGTCTGTACAGAAGTGTTAGATTATTCATTATGCATAGTGCATGTGCACTGTACCAAATAAATAAATAAATAAAAATAGATAGAGTTGCCCAGACTGGTAGCTAAATAAATAATGCTATTTCCTAGTGCCCAAAGCAGCTTTATCCACGTTCAAAGCAAACACCTATCCAGTAAAGCTTACATTGGTCTTGCAGCTGTAGAACAAAGATATATCTTACTTCCTAGAAACAGAATTATATCTGACTTCCTTGTTTTAAGCTGCTGGCTGCTAACCATTTAAAAATATATGTTTAATGTAAAATTTTGGTTAGTAAAAATGAGTACCACTCTTGATAATAATAAGAAACTGCAGTATAAAATAAACAACACAGGTAATGAGCTTTATAAAAGGAAAATTTTACCCAAACTCAATTTTCACATGCATCTAGAAATCTAGAAATATTATAATTTGACTTCCAAAATCATCAGTATTAAAACAATAAATGACCTGAAATATTATAGTTGGTGTGCAATGAATCTAAAATATATGAACGTTTAATTTTTATCATTACATTATGAAAAATAATGAACTTTATCACAATATGCTAATTTCTTGAGAAGGACCTGTACACTCAGATAGGTTTTGAGTCACATAGGCAGCAAAAACCTTGATTTTGTACTATAAACCCACATAACATTTGTCAAAATATAGACTAGAATGTATGTGTTTCACTATAACTTACTCCAAACCATCATGTTTTCAATGTAAAAAATATTTTTGTTACTCTTTAATCAACTGTATTGTCGCTTTAAATGAGTTCCTGTTTCAATGGAATATAACAATGAGGTTACCTGGACAGTATGTAAAATCCATTTCCTATCTATCACTGTAAGATACAGTAAGCGCACATGTGTATGAAAAAGACATACAGTATGGTTGTTGACCTTCCTAAACCAGGCAATGGTTAACAAAATATACCTAAATATACCACAAATAACGTGGTGTGATTAAACCTTTTGCATTATGGTAGCATTATAAACTATAGCTATAAATAAACTGCTCTTTGACGAGCATAAACTGAAATTTAGTTTCTAACGTGGTACACAGCCTGAGAAGTGGGCTTTTTATTTAAGAAAACAGCTGCGTGGGTTTCAATGCAAAGGGTTTCACAGTGGGTTTCAAGGGATCAATTCTAAGGTGGCATACCTATTTCAATGTGAAACATTTGTCATATGGAAGTATTGGTAAACTAGAGATGGAAACAAACTTTTCTTCCTACACTATACTGTACACATGTGTCAATTCCTATTACACAACCTTAGAAAGAGCATAAAGAAATGAAATTGTAGCCTTCCAGTAGTAGCCTGCTCTACCTGGCAAAACGTTAAGGGGGAATCTCAGAAATCTCTCAGAATGTCAGTTACAATTGTGTCAAAGGTTAAAGCATCATACAAGTCCCATTGTTCCTCCAATGTACAGTGGTTGATATGTCATTTGTAAGCTCTGAATCTGTACTTAATTTAAAATAATACTTCGATGACCCTAAGCCCAGATATAGGTGGTGGGTGTTATTATAATGCATCTGCTACTGAGTTGTGTTTTTTTCACCCAGCTAGCTAGCTACTCTTAAATGTATGCACACTTAGCTAATTACGGTTATCCCTCATTCATACATTTGTGGTGATACCTGGAGCCAGCTGAAATCATTCAGCTGTTTTGTTTTGGGCAATCACTGTCTTACTCTTAACATGCAGCACCAAATATAACAGCCTATCACTACACGCACATGATTGATATGCACAACCTATCACCGGAACAAGTAGCCTATCACATTCAGCTGTTCACAAACAAACAAAAGGTCCTACCACTCTTTCCTTTTTGAAATAAAACTGAGTTAGTGGCTTAGCTATCAAATTTAAGAAATGATGTTAGCTTTTGTAACACTGCCAAATGTCCATCCCAAAATCTTACCTAGGGTGCCGAAATTGCCAGAGACATCCTAATTTCCCCGGACATGTCCTCCAAAATAATAGCGCTCATTCCAATGCATGAAATCGTTGAAAATTCATTTTAAAGCTAGTGAATTATAATCAACTCAAATTTTCCTGGCTATACTGCCTCAAGTACCCGAGGGTTTTGATTAATATTTGGATTAAACACATCCTATTGAATAATTATCCATAGCACATGTTTCGCCACAAGGAATAGTTTATATGAGACTTCATAAAATGTAGTGTTTTGCATATCGTTTACAATTGTTATTAAAAACATATTAATCTATTTTCCTATCAAACTATTTCAATAGTTCCTTAAACACACAATGCCATTTGATTTGATTATAATTCACTAGATTTAAAATGACTTTACAACGATTATTTCATGCATTGGAATGAGCCCTATTATTTTGATAAAAAAATCTGCATTTGTGTTGCTAGCATAATATACTATTGCTGAAACAACGGTATTCAAAGAGGACATGTCCGGGGAAAATAGGACGTATGGTCACCCTACCATACAGCACACTTTAAATGTGGTCAATGAAAATGGGAATTGATAGACCAAATGTGTGGGGCCCATGGTAAAGGTTAAAAGGCTCACAGAATACTGCTCAGTCTGTTTCATTTTGAGCTATGTGGGTTGTATAGCTGTCAGTCAATTTGGTGGGAAATAGTGTCCGAAAGTCACTTTAGAGTAGATGGTGGCTAGCTAGCTAGAATGTACATTTTCTGGGGCTTTGATGCATTCAGTCGACCTGGTAGTAGCGGATTAGCTTCCGTTAATAGCTCAGGTCTTTATGAATATAATTATCTGAATGCTACGTACAATTTAAAATAATAGCTCACAGAATACTGCACAATCTGCACCATTTTGAGCTAGGTACAGTAGATGTTATAACTCTGGAAGGACTTTTTACCTTAAGGGTTACAGTGAAATTGCTACATTGGCTAGATTGTATGTCACTGGATGCTACTCTAGCAGAAGACAGGCATTGTCATTGCGGGAATTTGGGCACTCGCCTCAGTGTAGCATCGTTAGTAGGAAATTAACACACATTAGTGTCTTGTGATTGTGTAAATACTGAATGGGACATGAAATTAAAAATGATAATTGACAGAATCAGAGTCGGCGCCAGAGCAGGTCTACTGGAGGGGCATTGGGTCATCAGCGGGGGGGCACTGCCATTTCAGAAATATTTTAATGCAGTGGCGACATAGTCCAATACCAGAGTATGTGAGCCAAAATGAGCATTTGAAAATCCTAGCTCACTGAGCAATTGTTGCGCTCCGCTCCACCATTCCACACCTTTTTCAACCGCTCCGCTCAAACCCGCACATCGCTGACATGAAAAATAACGACACTCCAAATTAACTCCAATAATTTCATAATGTCATATTACAATATTAAAAAAGCCCATCCACTGTTTGACCATGTTTGTCGATCACTGAAATATTGAAACTAAATCGAGTTGAATTGTTATAACGTTGTTTAATTTAA
>JACXGM010035223.1:0-11742 GCA_016801145.1 Umbra pygmaea | reverse complement strand
CGAACACAGTCTCTAGTTGAGTAGCCTATTCCTTTGTCCGACTCGCGGGCAACGCTCTAGTTTCCCGGGTCTGTGGTATTTCAGTCCGTAGCTGTTTACACACGGATAAATGATCATTATTAGGTCAGAGAGTTAGGTAGGAAATATCCAACCACGTCTATTCCATAAATCCTCTATAGGCAGTTATTAAGCATTTCTCGGTTCTTAACCCAAACTATTGAAAAAGGGAAAAGGAAATATATCATTTATTAATGTATTAATTTATTGTGCATATTAATGGTATCCTTTTACTCCCTACTACATTACTGGCTACGCTAAGCAGGCAGATAACTTCTGTGGAGCCACTCTACTAACGCCATCAGTAAGCACTGCATTGTTTGAATGGTTTTGTGTTACGTTGAATTATATTCAAATGTATGTATTATATGGTGTAACATCAACTCCTGGTGTTTATTAGTGAGCACTCTCTCTGATTACAATATGAATAAACACTGGAAATCCATTTTATTTATTTTTTACATGCAATATTCTGATTGGGGTTCCATGGAAGGACTCACTTGGGTAAGGCAAGGCAAGGCAAAATTTATTTGTATAGCACATTTCATATCCAATGACAACACAAAGTGCTTTACATTACTTTAAAATACAATAAAAAAACAGATACATTATAAGAGCATAAGAGAGGAAAAATAATGATTAGAAATAATATGGGAGTAAAGTCCAATCATTCAGTTAAAAGCATCGGAGAACATGAATGTTTTAAGTCTAGATTTAAAAATATTAAGCGTAGGGGCACGTCTCAATTCTTTAGGAAGTTTGTTCCAGTGATATGTTGCATAGTAACTAAACGCAGCTTCACCCTGCTGAGTTCTAACTTTGGGGACAACTAATAGGCCTGTGTCAGATGACCTAAGAGGCCTAGAGGGTAAATAATCTATAAAGCATGTTACATAAATACTTGGGTCCCAGATCATTAAGTGATTTAAAAACAAGAAGTAGTATTTTGTAATTGATTCTGTAAGATACAGGTAACCAGTGCAGAGACTTCAGGATTGGTGTGATGTGCTCTATCTTTCTGGTTCTTGTCAGTAATCTAGCAGCCACATTTTGTATGAGCTGTAGGTGTTTTAGAGTTTTTTGTGGGAGCCCTGAGAAAAGACCATTACAGTAGTCTACTCTACCGGTAATGAATGAGTGAACAAGTTTTTCTAAGTCCTTGCTGGACATGAATCCCCAAATTCTTGCAATATTTTTTAAGTGGTAATATGCTGATTTTGTTATGGATTTTATGACTGTTAAAATTCAAATCTGCATCCATAATTACTCCAAGATTTCTGGCCTGGTCACTAGTTCTCATCAAAACAGTATTTAGGTGGGTACTGACTTTCTGCCTTTCTAATTTTATTTCCGAAGACAAGCACCTCTGTCTTGTCTTTATTTAATTGAAGGAAATTTTTGTTCATCCACTCATTTACTTGTTTGATGCATTTACACAGTGAGTCTATAGGGCAGTAGTCAGTTGGAAAGACGTCTATGTATATTTGTGTATCATCCCCATAGTTATGGTATTTCATGTTGTTATTTAATATGATTTTGCCAAGTGGCAACATGTAAAGATTAAAAAGGAGGGGTCCAAGTATTGAGCCTTGTGGGACACCACATGACATGCTATTGCGCTTAGATACACGATTGCCAATTGAGACAAAATAATCTATCTCTTGCAGGTAGGATTTGAACCAATTTAATACCGTTCCTGAGAATCCCACCCAATTTTCCAGTCTTTCTAGTAATATATTATGGTCCACTGTGTCAAATGCTGCACTAAGATCAAGTAAAACAAGTACAGATATTTTACCATAGTCAGTATTTCGACGAATATCATTCACAACCTTAATAAGAGTTGTCTCGGTACTATGATGGGGACGGAACCCAGACTGGAAGCAGTCATAGTAATCATTTTATTTTAAAAATCGCTAATTTCTTGAGAGACAATTTTTTCAATAATTTTTCCTATGGGTAATGTGACTTCCGGTTATTACTCAACCTCCGGCTTTTTAATGACCTGTTCAGGTCTTCCCAGCTATGTGTCATGGGTGTGATACACAATGCCACTGTATTAGGTGTAATATATTATTTGATCATATGAATATCATAGATTTTGATGCCAGATGCTCTATAACGCTTCCCTTTTGTTATTTTGTACTTTCTTCTGTATATATTCCGGATTTGACTCTATGCGACTGACTTATAATACTTGTTCTGGTTCTTAGCCCCTACTTGTAATGAGGTCCTGTTGTTTAGAAGCATTCTACAAGAGAGGCGGGGAATGCTGCATCCTTTCACGTTGCGGAATGTCAAAGGTCTAAATCATTCAATAAAGGGGGTAGGGTTCTTTCACATTTACATCACTACAGTCAGACATAGTATTGTTACAGGAAACCCATTTAAAGAATGATGCTCATACTAGGCTTAGGGGCTAGGTGGATAGGAAAGATTCCACTCTAACTAATGCACAATTCCTATAATCAGATTGACTACATTCTTATCGACTCTAAGCTTTTACGAATCGACTCTTCAAATTTAATAGCATTGTAATATCTGATCATTGCTTGGTCACGTTTTCGCTAAGCCTTGAAGACATTACCCCTACACATAGAAACTAGAGGTTAAACACTCAATTGCTTATTGATAAGACATTTTTACTTTGAGATCTACAACACTCAAGGCACATCCCCCTCTCTGCTTTGGGAGGCCAGGAAAGCCTACATATGGGCTGTGTGATCTCGAGGCATCTACGGGGAGAAAGAACAAAGTTAAACTGACTGAGATAGAGGGAAATTCACAGTTTGGATGGGGATAATGCACAATACCCTTCTGAAAATATCATCTCTTAAGTACAAAGGTATTTTGAATTTGGTGATAAACCACAAACTATTAGCTTGACAATTTAGGAATCTGAACGCACAATCCACAAAATTAAATATAGTGTAGGCAATGTGCTGTCAAAGCCCCAGGATATTAACAACTTATACTCTTCGGGGAACAACATAGATTTTGTAGCTATGAGGATATTTTTAGATAGTTGCAATATCCCCAAATTAAGCCAAGAGAAGTCTGAATGCCTCAAAGCAGAGATTTCAATGGAGGTGATACAGACTGCCATCTCCTCACATCTGAGCTGAGGCCCAGATGGCTTCCCATGTGAGATGTATAAGACATTGAGCCCTGTGTCCTTATTTACACAGGGTGTTCAGCCAGGCTCTGAATGACCATGCATGCCCCCTACTGTAACCAAGGCTGTTATCACTGTATTACATTAAATAGGCAAGGATCCAGAGGAAGTGGGGTCCTACCGCTGAATATCCCTATTAAATAAAAAAATGGTAAAACATTGCACATTTCCTGTTAATTGCAACAGCACATAGTATATCATGTTCCTTAGATACATAGTCACTAAGACTGACAAATAATTTTCTGCCTGTTATATACAGTGGGGAGAACAAGTATTTAATGCTCCTTTCAAAGCATGTAGAGGTCTGTAAATTATATCATAGGTACACTTAAACTGTGAGACAGAATCCAAAACAAAACTCCAGAAAATCACATGATTTGTATGATTTTAAATAATGAATTTGCATTTTATTGCATGACATAAGTATTTGATACATCAGAAAAGCAGAACTCAATATTTGCTAGAGCAACCTTTGGTTGCACTTACAGAGATCATACATTTCCTGTAGTTCTTGACCAGGTTTGCACACACTTCAGCAGGGATTTTGGCCCCTTCCTCCATACAGACCTTCTCCAGATCCTTCAGGTTTCTGGGCTGTTGCTGGTCAATACAGACTTTCAGCTCCCTCCAAAGATTTTCTATTGGATTCAGGTCTGGAGACTGGCTAGGCCAATCCAGTACCTTGAGATGTTTCTTAAGGAGCCACCCCTTAGTTGCCCTGGCTGTGTGTTTCGGGTCATTGTCATGCTGGCAGACCCAGCCACGACCCATATTCAATGATCCTACTGAGGGAAGGAGGTTGTTGGACAAGATCTCACGATACATGGCCCCATCCATCCTCCCCTCAATACGATGCATTCGTCCGGTCCCCTTTGCAGAAAAATATCCCCAAAGAATTATGTTTCCACCTCCATGCTTCACGGTTGGGATGGTGTTCTTGGGGTTGTACTCATCCTTCTTCCTCCAAACACGACGCGTGGAGTTTAAACTATAACTCTCTACTTTTGTCTGATCAGACCACATGACCTTCTCCCATTCCCCCTCTGGATCATCCAGATGGTCACTGGCAAAACTCTGACGGGCCTGGACATGCGCTGGCTTGAGCAGGGGGACCTTGCGTGCAATGCAAGATTTAAATCCATGATGTCTTATTGTGTTACTAAAGGTTTTCATTGAGATTGTGGTCCCAGCTCTCTTCAGGTCATTGACCAAGTCTTGAGGTGTAGTTCTGATCATTGATGCCCCATGAGGTGAGATCTTGCATGGATCCCCAGACCGAGGGAAATTGACCGTCATCTTGAACTTCTTCCATTCTCTAATAATTGCACCAACATTTGTTGCCTTCTCACCAAGCTGCTTGCCTATTGTCCTGTTACCCATCCCAGCCTTGTATAGGTCTACAATTCTTTCCCTGATGTCCTTACACAGCTCTCTGGTCTTGGCCATTGTGGAGAGGTTGGAGTCTGTTTGAGTGTGTGGACAGGTGTCTTTTATACAGGTAACAAGTTCAAACCGGTTTAATTAATACAGGTAATGAGTGGAGAAAGAAAAACTAACAAGTCTGTGAGAGCTGGAATTCTTACTGGTTGGTACTGTACCTATGATGAAAATAACAGACCTCTACATGCTTTTTAAGTAGGAAAACCTGCAAAATCAGCATTAAATACTGTATTAAATACATGTTCTCCCCACTGTATGTTTGAAACCACCTGAGGACACTTTTTGAGAGACCAACCCAGTTTTCAAGACGATCTAATAGAATATCATGATCATTGGTGTTGAATGCTGCACTCTAGGTCTAGGAGGACTAGGACCAAGTCTTAAATAATTTACTATTTTGGTCAGGGCTGTTTCTGTGCTATGATTTGCTCTAAAACCTGACTGAAACTTTTCTAGAATGTTGTTAGATATATTAGAAATGTTATATTTGATATTGGTCTATAGTTGCTTAGTATCGAGAGATTTATTTATAATAGTGAGAACAGGACATGCCATTATAAACCTTTTTCTGTAAAGTGGTTGGGATAGGGTCGATAGTGCAAGTGGTGGATTTACTCTCTCTAACAATCTTTTGCAGGTCGTCAGCAGCTATGCTGTTAAATGTATTCATATGCTTTGTACAAGATTTGCTTGGAAAGTTTGTATTTGTTGTATTATTGGTGGCTCTGATAGTTAAGATTTTGTTATTAAATAAACTGCAAACTCCTTGCATTTAGGTTCAGAGGCTTGAATTGTCCATTTAGGGATCGGGGCAGGGTTTAGCAGTTTGTCTATGGTTGAAAATAGTATTCCAGGTTTATTTCCACTTTCTATAATGATCCTGGAAAAGTGGTTCTTTCTTGTAGCATGTACCATGTTATTGTAGGTCATGAAGTATTTTTTGTAGATTCTAAGATGAACCTCAAGTCCAGTTTTTATCCATTTTCTGTCAGCTGCCCTATTTGCTCTATTTAGTTCATGGACAGAGCTATTGGTGGTCCCAGAGAGCCACAAACCTGAGGTGCTTGCCCATCATCATGGTCAGCCAGGAGTTGGCCACTTTGAAACCCTCAGAAAAATGTAGCGTTCCTTCTACTGGGTCATGTGTCGGCTAGACGTGGAGACCTGCTGTTGACGCCACTCCAGCAATATCAGGTTGGGGCACCTCCAGACCAGGTTGCTGTCGATGTCCTTGGCTCTTTCCCACGCACACCTATGATGGACTACTTCACCATGTAGATCATTATCACCGCAGCAACCACAACCTTCACCATGGTGGACATTCGCTCCGATAGCAGCAGCCGAGACTACCGAATCTCCACCAGTAGCTGCAGAGACCACCGTGGGACCACCTGCAGCAGCAATGGAGATCACCGGGACTCCCCCCTCACAACAACAAGTACAAGCAGCACCGTCCAGTAAACCTGCAGTGCCCTTACAGCTGGTACTGGCTGCCATGCCCCCTTTGCTGCTCTTGGGAGGTGGGCGCCTCCAGCCCCTCTTCTTTCCTACAGCCGCAAGGATTTAGAGCGTGTGAGCAGCGGCACGCGACGAAGCGGAAACAGGAAGCATGGACGAGTTTGAGGGCACAGTAAAAGATTCATAATAACACAGTAAATGGTTCAAAACAACACAGTTAAGCTCATCTTAACCACTGTTGACATTAATGTCAATGCTGCTGCCATTTCTGCCACCGCTGAACTTTTTCTTCTTCTTCTAGTCTGTAGAAATAGCAAAGTCGGTAGCCTTTCCTCAATTGCGACACCTCTGTTCAGGAGAATACTGCAACTAGTGTTGCAAGCACCACGCGCAATAATAAATAATAGTTACAGTGCTCCCATGACGTCACATTGTCGCCCGACAGGTCAGCAACCGCGAGTATACTGAGACTTTACTCCCGCATATTGCACGGCTATTACAATAGCTAACAATGTATTATCTGCTTTTCTTCTTACCTCTTCTGACTTTTTCGGCATGCTCCATTACTTGAGATCCATTATTTGTTTTTGACAGTGAATAAAGGAAGACTCAATGTTTGCTCAAATTAACATTCAATCAGCTCAGCAAATCCAATAATAGGCCTGGCCTATTTTTGTTGGTGGGCTTTGGTGGTTTCCCACTGGTTTCCCACTAGCCAAAGTTTTAATATATTTTTACACTACAACAGTAAAATTGCACAAGTACCGTATATACTTGTATATAAGTCGAGAAATATTTGTCGTAAACTTCATTTTAAAATGCAGAGTCAACTTATCGACGGGTCAGTGCTAGTTTTCGATAGAATTTTGTACATTGAATGCGGGGCAATGTCGAGTCACAAACGTCACTGATGAGTCCGTCAGCATATAATAAAAATCATACTGATATATAAGTCACTTGATACAACCTACTGCGAGAGAGTGTAGGCCTAATGACTCTGTTCTGAATACACGTGGAACTCGATTGACTGTCGACTCTCGTATAGTGACTATTAAGACTACCGTATATACTCGTGTATAATGAGCCATTGTTTAGTAAACAGTGCAGTGATTGCTGCTAGGTAAAATCTGACAAAATTATAAAAATCACATAATTTCATAGCCAAGTTTTACCCTCGACTTACCCACGAGTCATAGCATATTTCATAATTGTTGGTCAAAAAACCGCCCTCGACTTATACACAAGATCAGCTTATACACAACTATATATTTTTTTTTGACCAGCCACCCCAATAAAAATGCTCCAGCTCCCCTGGCATTTTGCAAAATTGCCAGATGTACAGTCCGCCCTTGATCTGAGTCACTCTAGAGAAGCCTTTTATGAGCTCTTCAACTCCCCCTTCTGTCCCTCTCACTCACTCACACATGCACTATTACACACCTCCTGTGGTTATTCAGGGAACAAATCGAGCTTCACCTCTTGATATGCTTTGTCTTTATACGGTTGCCAAGGCAATGGTGCGGTGGGGGAGACCAGAAGAGATGCCAAAACAGCTACCCCCTCTCTTTCTATACACACACACACAATCTTTTAAAGAAACGAGAACAGCGGGATTTGGGGTTGGTTCTTTAAAAGGGTCATGAAAGCGAAGGGATTAGTATAAAGGCTTCGGACCAGCGGTAATAATGTCCACTATCCTAAAAGGAACATGTTTTCCTTTTCATGTTACATTAACGACTACTAGTATGGATTGGAACCAGACAGTCAATGGATGTTAAAGACTTAACCATTAAAAACATTCAGGTTCAAACAAGGAACAGGGGATGCAGAAATTTTTTCCTAATTTGTACTTTTTTACATTTAATATTACACATGCAACATTCTAGTTGTAAACCTTAGTATATTTATGGAATAATTTTTGTTGACAAAAGAAGCATTGTTACCCAAAACCAAACATGGTGACAAGATATAATTCAGACTTTCTGTATATATACAGAAGCTGGCTTTGTCATCTATAAAAATATCTGAACACACATTTGCAAGTGTAGTTTCCTTATCCAATGTTTCTAGTACTCCTTTTTTTCACCATGTTTCTCATCTTCATGGCTCGTTCATGGCACAGCTGAAGTATTCTCGTCTCGTAATTTCTTGCTGTAACTCAGTTGAGTGCAGAAGGACCTGGCTGCAATCCAGACTTTTTGGGAAAGCATGTTTTCCCTTGTTGGACGAACATGAATTGAATATAACGTACAATTCATAACATTCATAAACATACTTCAAGTACTATGAATCAAACAATTAGTCAGTCAATCAACCAATTCAAGTCCGCTTAAAGATCAGTTGGACCAGTGCGTTTTCCCGGACAGCCTGTAAGGTCCTCTCCCATAGGCCATTTTTTTTCCAAATGCCCCGCCCCTTCCTCTCAGCCTTTACCTGCGCCCTGAGCAGCCGTTGGTGGAGGCTGAGGTAGACATGGGATTGATGGTGGAGTCCAGATACTGGGACAGTGCGTGCCAGACCCAGCTTCAAAACCTCCTCATTCACACAGAGACTTCTCACTGGCCCCTGGGGAAAGAATGAGAAAACAGGGAGATTCACTCTATTATTCTCTATGCTTTATACTTTAATGTGTTCAATGTGCATTCTGTAGCAGTTTAAAAGGCACCAGACTGGGCTTGAAGTGGCATTGTGGGCTAAGTCGCCGCTTCACAGGACAACTACATTACGGTGGCCAGGGTTCGATCCTGGTCATGTCATTTCTTTGAATGCCTGGAGCTCTAACAAGGGGTGGTGCATGTTGATACAATGCTGCATGGGGTAAGGGATTAGAAAAAGTAAACTAGTATACCTTGATGCATCATTCTCCACCGACTGCTTGTGAGCAGGTCAGCAGAAGTATGGTTGGTGAATGTGTAATGCTTCCGTGTTGTGCCAGCGGGGTGATAATAATCAGACAATTATTAATCGAAAATCCCGCATTTACTAAGAACTTGCCGAAGCATGGTCAGAGGGAATTGGACATGACCGGAAAAAAGAGATTTATAAAAAACACAGTATCTTCATTGTATACCTTAGATGCAAAACATTTGGCACGGAAAATAAAAAGATGCTGTGCTTGTTTACTTGTAGTTTTAGATTCGATAAAACAGTGTTCCACATTCTCTCAAGACCAAGTGAGGTGTGCTAACTTCTAACAAATCACAGCAGTCAAACGTTTAATAGAAACAAAGGAACATAGAAAATTCAAATTAAGGTAAAGTATGCTATACTGTTCAGCATGTACCCATTTTCAGCTGGAAGCATCAAATCACCAT
Source organism: Umbra pygmaea (assembly GCA_016801145.1). Lineage (NCBI taxonomy): Eukaryota > Metazoa > Chordata > Actinopteri > Esociformes > Umbridae > Umbra > Umbra pygmaea. Next base: position 2,298 of record JACXGM010035223.1, on the reverse strand, counting down.
TACTAACCCTGCTTACAGACACCAGACAGTGTAATATCTCCTCCTCTCTGCTGACCAGTTTTAGCCACACCATCTGGGAGGGGCTCAGGTGCTGTTCCAGCCACACCCTTCCCTCAGGAGTTAGCTCCACCCCTGCAAGGTGCACAGCCATGGGGAAAACACCACCACCTAAAAGGAGTAAAAGCAGATGTAAGGAACTTGTGGTAAGGACTAGTGCACACAAATGAATTTGGCAAAATGACTCTCCCGACCAACTGATATGACAAAGAGAAAGAAAAACAGTTATAAGATATACTAGCAGATCTATATTATGCAAATCTATACAACCATAGCAATATAGATGCTGTAAAAAACCGGCAAATGAATGCATGGAAACTGCGGCCAGAGTTTTAGCCGGTGTTGTAAAACTGGAGTTCAAAGAGAAAGCTTTACAGAGACTTGTCATCGTGTAACTAAAGAAGAGCTTTGTAAGACAATATCCTTGGCCCCAGATGACAATGAGAGGGCACTGTCTACAACCACCCAACTGACTTTGACTGCCAGCAAGAACCCTAAATTAATACTGAGGCTTGCCTCATCTGTAAAAGGCTCACTTTGCTATCTTGGTCAATGAAGAGACAAAAATAAAATCCTGTCGATGTGCGCTGTGCAGTTCTTCTAAATGATGGCAGTATGTGAGACACTATAGAAAAACGTTAGCCTTGATTAGATAAAAAATTCTGTCTCAACAACCTTAATCTGACATTGACCTGTTGCCTAACATGCCTATCAAATCAAATTAATTGGATGAAAGAGATGCTGACATCGGTATTAGAAATTCTCTAAAACTGTCACTGCTGGGAAGTACCACAGCTCATTAAATATCATCAATGACCTTCCCCTTGAACTAAAGTCAAACAGCATAATGATAAGCTAGGTTTATGGCTAACAGTTAGGATACCCTTCATAACCGCAAAGTAATAGCCCTGCTTTCATCTGCCCCATGGCCTGGAATCTAATTGGGGAGAGCTCGGTGGATGAGTGGACTTTCCAACAACTAGGAGGGGAAGCCTATTCCTGGTTATCACACTTTCATTGTCCTTTTTGCCCTATGGCCTATGTGTGTGTTGGGTAAGTTCAAGGGGGTGTGAACCCGTCAACAAGTTCCCTTACGTTTAGCGAGCAGTGGAGAGAGGAGTGGGACATAGATCGGGATGTGCTCCACTGCCAGGTGCTTCTCTGTGACCGCGCTGACTCTCCCTCGAAGGACCACATTCTTCTCGATGAACCGTGCTGGGATCTCGGAGGCTGATCTGAACCGTGTTAGCTAGACAAGGGCAGTGAGGTATGGAACACATTTTTGAGAAATCTCCTTCATAAAGCCATTGTGCATTTACAACATGTTTGAAGGTACCTGCCGATTCAATCTCAGAAAGATTTTTGTGGGAGCGCAACATCTAAGCTAGTTTTATATTGCCTTAACAAAACAACTAATAATTTAATCAATTTACCAGTAGCAATGTCCTAGAGATAAATGATGGAGATTGATGGTCCAGTTAGTGAGAAAATGCTGTTCAAGTGACTAACTAAACAGCATCAACTGAGAAACACATTAGGCTAGAATGAGCTCATCAACTGTCACCATCCAATCTGAAATTGATAGTGACATTATAACATGTGCAGGGGAACCATCTGTCTTTAAACGGAATAAAGGGGAGGTGCTTATATCCATTCTGGCTAAACAGGGAAAACTTTAAGTGCCATTAAAATAATTCCTGACAATGGACAATTACCACTGGCCAACTGTTTTTCTAAATTGTATGTATATATTTTTTTTAAAAGGTATTCACAACTTTTTGCACAACAGACAGTAAATGTTTCTTTTATAAATTGCAAAAAAGTATTAAACAAAACACATTCAGATGAACAAATAGGCTTCAGTAGAATCAAAGCTGACAACAAAAATGTACTCAGTACATCAATCTAGTATTTTCTTTAGCAAATCCTGATTATCAACTTGGAATAAGTTGCATAATTTAAGAATGGTTAATTTATGTAATTGTATGATAATAGTACCCTGGAAATCCAGAGTTCTCGCGAGAGCACAATTTGAAATTGCGCAGCAAGTTACTCTGGCACCGAGTAATTCTGCTCATTAACTATGCCCTTGTAGCCGAGCTGCACCAATCACATCGGTGTATCTGATATAGGCGTGCCAGAAGCGTGTTAAACAGATGACGACAGCGCTGCGACCTCGAAGTCATTAGTAAACATTGTAAGATCGCAATAACACCAGTTGTTTAAAACGGCTTTGGCCAC
>JACXGM010035222.1:0-11742 GCA_016801145.1 Umbra pygmaea | reverse complement strand
CCCAGTGCCATGTCCTGCTCCTCGCCCAGTGCCATGTCCTGCTCCTCGCCCCGTGCCATGTCCTGCTCCTCGCCCCGTGCCAGTATCTGCCCCAGAGTCCGTGCCTGTGTCTGCCCCAGTCCCCGTGCCATTGTCTGCCCCGGTCTCTGTGTCCCTCTCAGTGTCTGTCTGTTCGTCTAGGTTTGTTTGTGCTGTGTTCTTACAGAGTCCTGTGTCTGCAGTGGTTGCGGTGCCTGGTCCGCCTTTGCCTCGGTCCTCGACGCCCCCTCAGGCCTGGCCGCCTCCCTCGGGGCCATTGCTACTACAGTTGTCTGCCCGGACTCAACCTCTGCCCTCCGGCCCGCTGTGGCTCCATCCACCAGCCCGATCTACTTGTCTCCTTTGCCCTGCCGTGCCTCCGCCTTCTGCTCCACGGATGTTGCCTCCGCCCTCCGGCCCGCCATGGTTCCATCCTCCGGCCCGGTTTCTGCTGCTGCGGTCTCCTGCCTGGGTTGTCTGCTGCCTGGGGTCCTGTGGCGTGTTCACCGTTTGGCGCCTCAGGAGCTGCGCCTTGGGGGGGGATTATGTAACGTTTCCCAGTTCCCCTTCCCTGGAAACTGCCACTTCCTTAGTTTCCATGACTCAGAACTACAATTCCCATTCCACAGTTCGTCTTCCCGTGGACTACAGCTTCCCTATGCATGGCTCCTCTGAACTACAGTTCCCATACCCGGACTCAATTATCCTAATTCACCACACCTGCTCACTCCATTCAGTATTTAAGTCACACACCTCTCCTTGCCTCTTTGCGAGGTATTGTGAGTATACATTTATATTACTGAGCATTCATTTCTTGTCTTGTTGTTTCTGGCCTGACCATAGCATTGTATTTCAAGTACTTTGACTCGGATCATCCCTTGTACCTTTGCCTGTTCTTGGATTTATATTCTGGCCTGACCTTTGCATGGAATGTTCGATATATGTTTTGGATTACCCTTTGTACCATTGTCTGAACAGTTTATGCCTTGGGGTTTTTACAAGCCTGCCTGCCTGATAGCTATATCCAGGTTCCGCCTGTTTGTCTAACCTGTTTATATAAACATTATTGTTCATTCTACCTTTTGTGAGTTTAATACCTACAGAGGAGAGATCCTTACACACCCACTGTCTGTAATATAATTGCAATTTAAAAGACATCTTTTAAATGGAGAGTGTAGTACCCACATACAGTAGATTACTAAGGAAAAATTATATGCATATTAATAATTAAATGCCTTTCTCTCTACAGTTCAACACTGCCACTCCTCTGAAGACGTTTCTTTTCTGTTGGGGACCATATGGTGTCTTGGCCTTCTATGCTGCTGTTGAAAATGCCAACCTGGTGTCTCCCAAGATAAGAATGGCAAGGACAAGACACACACGCAACTCCAACACCTGTGCAACACACACTGTACCGTAATTGTCTACCTTTTCAAAACACCTGCTGTCAGTCTCTAACCAACTTTCACTCTCTCAGAACAAACTCCTTCCGCCCTAAGAAGTCAGGCCTTAAAATGAGCCACTCAGCCTAATCCATTCTCATCTGTGCACTGCCTAAGCTGATTTTCCTATTCTCTAACTCCAAAATCCATCCTGTGGATTCAACACAGAGTCATCAAATTTTCGTCTCTTCACCATCTCGGGCCTGGGCATTTCAGGCTATGCATATATTTACGGCTTCTCCAACTCTCTCTAAACACCAAATCACACAACTGTCATATCCTCACATAGTCTACCATAACATTGATGTGCAAATATTTTTCCCCTTCCCTTGCTTTTGAACGCAATATGCATTTTTATATGCCCGGCATGCAGTCACAGTGCCATAAGTGAAACTACTGTGCTAGTCAACAGGCACACTAGACAGTATTATAACTCCTGCAGGATATAATCAGTTTGCCTCTCCCACTATATAATTCACAAGCCAAAGACAATTATTCTTAGATTTCAGCCCTGAGAAGATAGAGCTAAGAAGACAGAACTGCTTCTTCTCTAGCAGAATGCCTGTCTACTCCATGAACCTACCAGCTACTAATTTGAATGTTATAACACTTAATGTCTCACAAATGCCTTAGAATATTGTCCTAAATTAACAAATGCCTGTTTTCCATTAGAGGGCCATGGCATGCCATTTCACACATCATCTATTCCCAGACTGCTTGAAAGCAGACTGAGTCTGGGTATATACAGTGGAGAGAACAAGTATTTGATACACTGCCAATGTGGCAGATTTTCCTACTTACAAAGCATGTAGAGGTCTGTAATTTTCATCATTATCTTCAACTGGGAGAGACGGAATCTAAAAAAAATCTAGAAAATCACATTGTATGATTTTTAAATAATTAATTTGAATTTTATAGCATGATAAGTATTTGATCACCTACCAACCAGTAAGAATTCCAGCTCTTACAGACCTGTTTGTTTTTCTTTAAGAAGACCTCCTGTTCTCCACTCATTACCTGTATTAACTGCACCTGTTTGAACTTGTTACCTGTATAAAAGACACCTGTCCACACACTCAATCAAACAGACTCCAACCTCTCCACAATGGCCAAGACCAGAGAGCTGTGTAAGGACATCAGGGATAAAATTGTAGACCTGCACAAGGCTGGAATGGGCTACAGGACAATCGGAAAGCAGCTTGGTGAGAAGGCAACAACTGTTGGCACAATTATTAGAAAATGGAAGAATATCAAGATGATGATCAATCTCACTCGATCTGGGGCTCCATGCAAGATCTCACCTCGTGGGACATCAATGATCATGAGGAAGGTGAGGGATCAGCCCAGAACTACGCGGTAGGACCTGGTCAATGACCTGAAGAGAGCTGGGCCCACAGTCTCAATGAAAACCATTAGTAACACACTACACCATCATGGATTTAAATTCTGCCGTGCACGCAAGGTCCCCCTGCTCAAGCCAGCACATGTCCAGGCCCGTCTGAAGTTTGCCAATGACCATCTGGAGGATCCACAGGAGGAATTGGAGAAGGTCATATGGTCTGATGAGACGAATGTAGAGCTTTATGATCATGGCCCTGTTTGGAGAAAGAAGAAGGATGAGTACAACCCCAAGAACAGCATCCCAACTATGAAGCATGGAGGTGGAAACATCCTTCTATGGGGATGCTTTTCTGCAAAGGGGACAGGACGACTGCACCGTATTGAGGGGAGGATGGATGGGCCATGTATTGCGACATCTTGGACAACAACCTCCTTCCCTCAGTAAGAACATTGAAGATGGGTCATGGCTGGGACTTCCAGCATGGCAACGACCCAAAACGCACAGCCAGGCCAACTAAGGTAGCATCTCAAGGTACTGGAGTGGCCTAGCCGGTCTCCGGACCTGAACCCAAAGTCTTTTGAGGGAGCTGAAAGTCCGTATTGCCCAGCGACAGCCCCGAATCCTAAAGGATCTGGAGAAGGTCTGTATGGAGGACTGGGCCAAAATCCCTGCTGTACTGTATGTAAACCTGGTAAAGAACTACAGGAAAATTATGATCTCTGTAATTGCAAACAATGGTTTCTGTACCAAATATTGAGTTTTGCTTTTCTGATGTATCAAATGTATCATGCAATAAAATTCAAATTCATTATTTAAAAATGATACAATGTGATTTTTCTGGATTTTTGTTTTTGGATTCTGTTTTTCAAAGTTGAATTGTACCTATGATAAAAATTACAGACCTCTAACATGATTTGTAATCAGGAAAACCTGCAAAATCAGCAGTGTATCAAATACTTGTTCACCCCACTGTGAGGAGAAAAATACCTAGTACTCGCCTGGGACAAAGCAGACCGGTGGATGGGGATATTCATTGAGAAATTCAACAGTGTCACAACCAGGTGTTGTAGTGTAGTTTGTTGGGTGTGTTGGAATGGAGACTAGGCAGGGAGAAGAGTTCTGTGGTTTTAATGAACTCTCTTCACAAACAAAAGGTATTTCTTCCTGGTTCATACATAGCAGAGATGTACAGGAGTTGCACAATGCATATATATGTATATTTTAAATACTGTGCCCATCACGGCATGGATGCGTCTAATACATACAGTATATTGTACGCCTGATTCAACTATAGCACATACACTACACCGCATTCCAAATGATTATGCAAATTATATTTTACACTGATTTTCCTAAATAGTTGATGCAAATGACAGTCGGTATAATTTTACTAACCATTAGGGTAAAAGTCGAATTTCGTTAATCAAACCACCAAATGAAAACAGTATTTTTTTCAAAAATAAAAAACTCAGAATACACTTATCCAAATTATTATGCACAACTGAGTTTCAAAACATTTTATAGGTTGTAAAGAACAGAAAATGGTCATTTGTTGAATTTGCTGCATTAGGAGGTCATATTTACTGAAATCAAAAGCTAGTTCAAACACAGAGGTATTCTTTGCAACATGAAATGGTGCATTGTCCTGCATGAAAATAATTTTACTACGGAAGGCACGGTTCTTCTTTGTACTATGGAATAAAGTGGTCAGTCAGAAACTCTAAAGGGGCCTACCAGCTCTCTCCCCATGATTCTGGCCTAAAATATGACTCCTCCTGGCTGAAGTCGCAGCCTTACTGGGACACAACTCCATCCATCTGGACCATTCCGCTTACATAATTAACATTCCTGTTTAGATACAACAGGTTGGTAGAGTTTGTGTCATGTGCACTAGGTCTGCACGATTCGGGGAAAAATATGAATCACAGTTTTTTTGCTTTGAATTGATATCACGATTCCCTGCCATTATTTTTTTCTCATGAAGTGTAATGTTTATTGCACATATGAAGTAGAGATGGGCCTATACCAGAGAGGGAATAGTAGCCTACTGTACAAAGTCGTTTATATATAGAACAGTTGTATTGCTTAACCATGTCGATTGGAACAACAATACCAACGAACTGGTAAATCTGATTCACGTAAATGTAAGTGTATTCCAGCACTATGCATATATTTCATATTGATGATAACAACAGTCTACTACCTCTTTCAGAGACCAGCTTATAAAGCTGTACAACTGTATTTATTGCTATTTAAAAAAAAGAAAAGCTATTTAAATGGGATAATGCTTCCCTGCAATATGAGGTGATTTGTTGCCCGCAATATCACCGCCTAAAATGCATAACCATTCCACAGATGGAGCCACGCGTTCTAATTATTGAAAAACACTGAATCACAACTCTATTTTCCTCATAGCAATTCTCCAGAACAGTTCAAATGGCAAAATACGAAATAGCTTTTTTCATTGCTATTTTCATGTAGCCTAATATTTGCAAAATTATAGGTGCATATATTAGAATCTTCAAGGAAAATGCGCACATTAAGTACATGACCGAACGAAGGCTGTAATTTATTAGGCTATTCACTGCATACTGTAGCGTCGCACAAATTAATAAACCTTCCAAAAGGAAAGACATGTCGGTTTGCAACACTTCTGGGTGAATAAAATAGTGGAGGTTCTGACATACTATCATTAAGTAATATAACTTAAAGGAAATACTATGTAGGCCTGTTTATATTTTGTTCAATAGATTATATTCATAGTACAGATATAATTGTGTACCGATTATAATAAAACAAAATACCTTAACAGAATATTATATGATTAGGTCATTATCCCTGTTTGGAGAAAGTCACTTCAAACAGACATTCTCATCTTACACAAAACGTCTGCAAAGATTAGAGCAAATGCGAACACAATGTGGATATTGCATTCGCTTTCACAAACGTGTTTCTCTCATTTTAGCTCATTTGGGAAGGAGACGTTAACTATTGACATTTGTAATACATATTACACGTTCTTGACCTGCAATATTGGTGTTCTTCTGGATATGTAGGAACATTTATTTTTCTTTATTTGAATTGGCTGATAAACCTCGAAGATGTAGCAGATTATAGCTTAAAAATGTGACATTTGCCCTAGTTATTAAAAGTACTTGTATCGGTACTCGTATCGGCATGTACCCAAAATGAAATACTCTGTACTAGTACTTGTTCCATAAACAGTGGTATTGTAGTTTAGGGAATTTGAGAGAATATTATACCATTAATATGCACAATAAATTAATACATTAATAATTGATATATTTCCCTTTCCCTTAATAATTGTTCTGAGTTAAACAGGTAGATAATAGCTTAATAGAAAGCGTGGTGAATGATCTTATTGATCTTAATTGCCTCGTAGATATATAATATCTATAAATTTTTATAACGTTGTTAAAATAAACATGAAAGTGTGACCATGTAGCTACACGAAAAAACGAACTGTTTTTAAAGTACAGTATACAACTGTTAATACAAAACATTGCAATCTCATTTTACAAATATTCTCCATGTATTTTCTATATATATTGCGAAGATAAATTTAAATGTTAACAAACTTAAAAAAGATTACATGTGGGCATAAAACGAAAACAATGTAATACAAAGTTAATTAACTAAATTGTGATGGTTTAAGTGGGAGATGTGGTGTAAAGAAAAGGAGATCTCGGCGGTAATGGTGGTATTTGATAATCAGGTTGTTTAATGAAATTCCAATGATAATGAAGCCCATCCAGAGGTCACAACGACAATGCAGGGTACATCGGCTACCGTGCATTTATCAGCAGCACGGTACGCTGTAGCTAAATACAATAAACACGGTAAATACACACAGACTGCGATAACGGGACTCACTTTTCACAAAGTACTGAGGTGGCTCCTAGACAGGCTTAAACGAATAGATCCCCCGGTAATAGGTTACAATGATCAACGCCTCTCTCTAGTCTGAGCTGCACTTATATGAAGTCCTAACCACTATAACCCAGCTGTCCGCTTTCTCCAATCAACCCAATCTACCAGATAGCTGCCTTCTACTTAAATCCCTGTCATAGTATAACTCATACTAGAGAGAGGCGTGACATAACTTCACATAATAGAAACAGGTCATAGAACGTACAACACATTAGCATGTAATGCACTGAAATACCTGGGGGGGGATTTAACTGAGAAAACCATATACATATATATTGAACCCATTTACTACCAGTTATACAATTTCCCCAACAAAGCATGAGTCCATAATCTCAGTCCCTGTCCACTCCTGCCATCTGCTGGGCAGAGTGTGACAGTACGCCCCCCCAAAAAGCCTCAACTCCGGGGAGGCTAGAGCAAAAGGGGAGGGAGGGCGGGGCCGAAACACCCCCCCCAAATAGACAGAACCCCCCCCCTCCACACAGTACTCACCCAGGCGGGGGAGCCGCCGGGGGCCGTCGGCCAACCATCCCTCCCCGAACAGCAGGCAGGATTGTGGGCCCAGGATCAGGCAGAGCAGGGAGCCCGGGGTCATGTGCACCGGCAGGAGGCCCTGTGTCTGGCGGCGGCAGTAAAGCATCCAGGGGCCCTGTGTCCGGCGGTGGCGGAGCAGCATCCAGGGGCCCTGTGTCCGGCTGTGCAGGCTGGGCCAGAGCCTGGAAGGACACCTCTGCTGGCCTGGCTGGAGGCGTGGCAGGCTGGGCCAGAGCCTGGACAGACGCCTCTGCTGGGTTGGCTGGAGGCGTGGCAGGGGGCTCTGGCATCGGCGTGGCAGGGGGCTCCTGCATCAGCGTGGCAGGGGGCACTGGCATCGGCGTGGCAGGGGGCCCTGGCATCGGCATGGCAGGGGGCCCTGGCATCGGCGTGGCAGGGGGCCCTGGCATCGGCGTGGCAGGGGGCCCTGTTTCTGATGCTGAGTCCCTGAACTCTGGTGGTGGAGGCAGGGCAATGTGCTCCAGGTCCCAGGCGGCTTGGAGGTCTAGAGCCGGCTGTGCTGGGCCGTGCCGTGGAGTCGGCTGTGGCGAGGCCCGTTGTGGAGTCGGCTGTGGCGGGGCCCGTCGTGGAGCCGGCTGTGGCGGGGCCCGTCGTGGGGTCGGCTGTGGTGGAGCCCGACGTGGGGCCGGCTGTGGTGGGGCCTGGACATGCGCCGGTTGAGCTGGGGCCTGGGCGTGAGCCGGCTGAGCTGGGGCCTGGCGTGAGCCGGCTGAGCCGGGGCCTGGGCGTGAGCCAGCTGAGCCGGGGCCTGGGCGTGAGCCGGCTGAGCTGGGACCTGGACGTCTGCAGCCAGGGCCTGATAGAGAGGGGGCAGCATCAGCTCTAGATCAGTGAAGGGCCCCGTGGATGGTGGTACGTCTGAATATAACCACCATGGCATGTTGGTGGGTATCCACGGTGCCCCACTAGCCTCAGATGAGACTGACGCCGACAGCCCTGGCTGCTCCTCCTGAATGGGCCTGGCGTTCGTATAAAAGGAGGGTGTAGTGGGGTATTCTGAGGGTAGTCCTGCCCCACTACGACCCTCACAGCCCGCTTGGCACCCCCCCAAAAAATCCAGGGGATTTTTTCCCAGGTTTTACACCCAAGTCCCTCTTCATCCTCCTCCATAGCCTCCTTCCTGCTGGGTGCCGGCATGGTGGTAGTGGCCGACGTATGATAGTCCCCATACGGCCACATGGGAGGTGTGCCCCCAAAATAGCGGTGGAGCCTCCAGTATTCCTCCATATTTCCGATGGAGGCGGCGTAAGGAACTTCCTCAGGCTGAACGCTCTCCGTGCTGGGGAACCGGAGCGAGCAAACAGTCAGTGCCTCCCCGAACTGGATATAGCCCAACCTCAGGGCATAGCTCTCCTCGGGGAGACTCGCCGTAGATCCCGGTTTCTTGGTGTGAAGGTTGATCATTCTGTGATGGTTTAAGTGGGAGATGTGATGTAAAGAAAAGGAGATCGGCGGTAATGGTGGTATTTGATAATCAGGTTGTTTAATGAAATTCCAATGATAATGAAGGCCATCCAGAGGTCACAACGACAATACAGGGTACATCGGCTACCGAGGTGTACGACCCTATCCTGTATAAAGCCTACGTGCATTTATCAGCAGCACGGTACGCTGTAGCTAAATACAATAAACACGGTAAATACACACAGACTGCGATAGCGGGACTCACTTTTCACACAGTACTGAGGTGGCTCCTAGACAGGCTTAAACAAATAGATCCCCCGGTAATAGGTTACAATGATCAACGCCTCTCTCTAGTCCGAGCTGCACTTATATGAAGTCCTAACCACTATAACCCAGCTGTCCGCTATCTCCAATCAACACAATCTACCAGATAGCTGCCTTCTACTTAAATCCCTGTCATAGTATAACTCATACTAGATAGAGGCATGACATATCTCCACATAATAGAAACAGGTCATAGAACGTACAACACATCAGCATGTAATGCACTGAAATACCTAACTAAGAAAACCATATACATATATATTGAACCCATTAACTACCAATTATACAATTTCCCCAACAAAGCATAAATCCATAATCTCAGTCCACTCCTGCCATCTGCTGGGCAGAGTGTGACATAAATGTTTAAATTGCTGCTATTATAACTCAGTCTAACCAGTAGATACGCACCTCAATTCTTTCTGTTCGTGTGTGCACAAAGTACATTATCGTGCTTGCGAGAGATAGGCATGTCTTTTCATGTTCCATAACACTGTTTTATCATGACCACTATATAACCTCACCTTTCATTTTTGTAGATAATCTTGATTTTGCACCTGTATGTTTTGTTAGTTTATTACTATTTAACTCCATGATTACACATTAACAACGCATACTAGCCAAGATAACTACACACATAGAGGCTCATTAGGCTGTCCTGACTACGGTATGTGAAGTGAGCGCTACTGGAGCGATTTTGAGCGAGAGCCTTCTGGACCGCTCAAACATTTCTCTGCGCTCTGGTAAACTGGAACAGCTCCGCTCCTCGCTCCACTTCCGCTCCGCTCACATACTCTGCACCGAAAGCACATAAAATCGCAACTAAGTCAGCACAAATTATATTCCATGGTGGGCCTAAGGTGGGGCAAACACGATTCTTGGTAGGGCTGTAGCCCAACCAAGCCATACCCTGCCGCCGCCCCTGATGTTCACTTATTCAATATTCAAAAAGCATTATTGTCTATGTTGCCATGTTAGAAAAATGTATTTTGATTGGAGGCAGAGTGTGTGTGGTGTGTCAACAACATGAGTTTTGTATATGTATTGCCTTGGGAATGAAGGATTTGTTGTATAATAACTTTTTAGCCAGAGGCATTCTGAACCTTCTTCCTGATGGTAATAGCTCAATGGTTCGGTGGAGGGGGTTGGAGGCATCCTGGATGATGAAGTTGGATTTTCTTTCCACTGCTTGTATATAAAGATCAGATGGCTGTTATTGTGGATAACATCTTAACGGCTTGCCTACAGGGCTCAAAATACACAGAATATTTAGCATAGGCTAATGGTAAAACATATAAAAGAGAAGATCTGAAGATGCAAAAATTTTATTGAAAACCGAACACCAAAGAAATGCAGGTTTAATGCAAGTTTGACTGGTATGTCAGGACGTTTTAAAAATAATTTGCAGTGATCAGATATTGACCGTATTGTAAATGCAATGTGATATAGGCTATGTAAATGTAAAATCTAAAAAAAAACATTCTGGTCAAATAGGCATATTATTATTAGAATGCGAATTATACCAGGCCAGACTGCAACCAAAGTGCTGCCGCATCAATTGTCTGTAGGCTGGCTACTACAGTAGCTCTAGAGAAAATGGTTGTATGAACTTCTTGACCTAAAATTAATACATACTAATTCAAACCAACAACATTTTTTAGAACATGAAATTGTTGCATTTGTGGCTGTGGAATCTTGTGGCTGATAACAGCTCACAGCACTTCATTCAATTTGTCACGCCATTGTGGCTGGTGGAATGTCAATGTGTACGATGCGTGAGGGCTTAATTTAAGGGCATTTTAAAGAAACTTCAGCAACTGTTTATTCTTTACTGACAGCTACTATAGTTCAGCCAGCATGATGTAGTAATAATAAAATAGTGGACTAACTATCCAAAAGAATATCTAATTTAGACAAAGGTAAAAAAATATATTCTGAATGGGTGTTCAAGCTAGGTTTGGGTGCTATACAGTACAATGTTTTTTATTTTTATTTGATGTCAAACTGTGAACCTTCCACTGTCATAGAAAGGGAAACATATTTCAGGGCTTGGTATTTTTGGTCCTTAAGAAAAAGTTAATGATAAGGTTCTATACTTTCATAGAATTTTCACAAAAGTGTGATTCTTCACTGTTCCCTAACAGTCTAATTGCAATTTATACTGCCTTACTCTTAATCATTGAATTCCATAAAACCTCATATGAGGCTGGTTTTAGAGCATAACAAATATATACAGTTCCTTCTCAAGAAATTAGCATATTGTGATAAAGTTCATTATATTCCATAATGTAATGATAAAAATTAAACTTTCATATATTTTAGATTCATTGCACACCAACTGAAATATTTCAGGTCATTTATTGTTTTAATACTGATGATTTTGGCATACAGCTCATGAAAACCCAAAATTCCTATCTCAAAGAATTAGCATATTTCATCTGAACAATAAATTAAGTGTTTGTAATACAAAAAAAAGAGAAAAAGTCATCCTTCAAATAATTATTTTCAGATATGCACTCAATACTTGGTCGGGAATCCTTTTGCAGAAATGACTGTTTCAATGCGGCGTGGCATGGAGGCAATCAGCCTGTGGCACTGCTGAGGTGTGATGGAGGCCCAGGATGCTTCGATAGCGGCCTTAAGCTCATCCAGAGTGTTGGGTCTTGCGTCTCTCAACTTCCTCTTCACAATATCCCACAGATTCTCTAT
>JACXGM010035221.1:0-11742 GCA_016801145.1 Umbra pygmaea | reverse complement strand
TTATTTGACTCAATAAGAGTGCCTGGATTGAGTGTTTTAACACTTATTTCAAGTGATTACTCACTTTTCTAGAGCCTAGATATTTTTTCTTATTTCAAGAAATCTTACCAAGTGTAATTGTCTTACCCCACTGGCAGTTAATTTCACTTGTTTATAGTCTGAATCTTCTCAATTAAAGTTTTTTTTTCTTATATTGAGACAATTTTTGCAGTGTAAGGAATAGGTTAAGAACTACTTAGCGATAAGAACGTTTTGGGGAACCGGGCCCAGATCTATTGGGATTTTCCCACGCAACCATCCCTAGGGTATACAGAGAATGATCTGAAAGGGACAATATCCAGTAAGCGGCAGTTTTTACAACAAAAATGCCTTGTTGGTGGCAGAGGTCAGCATAGAATGGCCAGAATGTTTCCAGAAAGGCAAAGTAACTAAAATTCACTCATTTAAACCAAGGTATGCCTAAGAGCATCTCTGAATGCACAACACATCGAAACTTAAAGCAGAAGACCACATTGGGTTCCACTTCTGTCAGCTAAGGACAGAAAACTGAGGCTAGAATTTGCACAGGCCAACCACAATTAGACAATAGAAGATTGGAATTAATGTTGTCTGGTCTGATGAGTCTTGATTTCTGCTGCGACATTCAGATGGTACGATCAGAATTGGCATAAACCACATGAAAGGATGGATCCATTCTGCTTATGAACAGTTCAGGCTGGTGGTGGTGTAATGATGTGCAGGAAATTTTCTTGGCACACTTTGGGCCCCTTAGTACAAATTGTGCATAATATAAATGCCACAGCGTCCCTGAGTAATGTTGCTGACCATGTCCATTCCTTTATGACCACAGTGTACCCATCTTCTAATGACTACTTCCAGCAGGATAATGTGCCATGTCACAAAGCTTACATCACTGGTTTCTTGAACATGAACATTATCTTACTGTACTCAGATGATCTCAACAGTCCCTTGATCTCAATCCAATCGAGCACCTTCGGAATGTTGTGGAACAGGAGATTCGAATCATGGTTGTGCAGCTGACAAAATCTGCAGCATCTGTGGTAGAATTTCCATATATGATGCAGTATACTTTACATTAAATATGTTTGGACCAATAGGATGCCTTATATCTGCACCCTGAGTGTCACGTTGAGGTAGTTAACAATATATTAGTTATGTAATCAATATATTAATCATGTGTAAATCAAGTGATATGTTAATCAATGCATTATAAATAATAGTGTAATCAGCACAACTTTTGAGTATTATGAACATAACTATATTGGAAACATATGAGCTGAAAAGACATGTATTGAGATACTATTGAAAGCCTCACTGTCTTTGTAGACAGTATAAATATTAACCTGCTATAAGAACACCTGGTAATGCAATAGTATCATATCACAATGGGGTATTGAAATACCCTCAAGCGGGAGGCCTCAAGGCCTTAAGGCCTCAGTAGGACTGTTGGGAGTAAACAGGCCTGAAAGCCTCATTGTTTAAGGAGTTCTGGGTTCTGTGACACCAAGTACATCATTAAATGTCTCTGCTAAGGGCATCCGAGGGCACCAGTACACACGTGTACTCACGTGTGCACACATTGACATAAATTAACATATAGGGATGACCAATTACATCATGGTTTAAAATAGTGAAAGTTAATTGTTGAAAAGGTCACATGGTTGATCAGGGCCGCCCCAGTAATTACCATATGTGTGGGCATAACTGATAAGGGTTCGTATAAAAGGGATGTACAACCTTGATGTCTCTGGTATTCTTCGGGTATTCTGATGCAGAAGATGCTCGGCTTTATGTTTGCTCAATAAAGTCCTTTTGGATCATAAGAACTGGATTAATTCTTTGAATTTGGATAATTTATATTTCTCTATCGTATAAGGATTATTTTCCATGACACATCTGCATAATGCAATAATGTCAATATGGAACAAAATCTCTGAGGAATGTTTAAAGCACCTTGTTGAATCTATGACATGAAGAATTGAGTCAGTTATGAAGGCAAAAGGGGCTCCAGGCCGGTACTAGCAAGGTGTACCTAAAGAAGTGGCCGATGAGGGTGGATGAAGATCAGATCACATTTGATCAATGATCATGACCAATGTATGCAGACATGCAGGTAATTACAATGGGTGCATCTAATTTATCTTGCCACTATATACTGTACATATATGATGGGTTGAATTCTCAGTGCATATCAATTGGGATGGTAGAATAATTCAGACAAGAGACCATTATCAAGTTCTCTAGTTATTGTACTGATTGATCAATTTCTTTGTTACGCCCCGATTACATCTGCAAAATCAATCCGTGAATGCATCATCTGGGTGTGTGCAACAGAAGTACAAATTACATTTGACGGTTGTAGCCGTGGCCAAGGGTTAATTGGTGACCAAATTCAAGGAGAGTACAGGCCATTTAGATTCTCATACTGGATTTTGGTGTGGAATTATATGGCACTGAGTGAATTGGGGAGCACAGTCGGCGCAACCTATGGGCCAAAACCTGCGTTTGAAAACGATGGCAGGGTGTAACTGAAGGATATTTCCAAGAGGGCATGTAAATCTACACTTCGTAAGAGGATGAAGCAGACAGGGAAAGGGACTTTGGTAGAAAGAACAAGGAGCTGGTTGGCCTAACGCTTGGGCTGATCCAGCAGCCAGTTCAGCTTTAGGTTAAGTTCCATTTGTCACATCTCCATGCTTTAGTTCAGCTAGCATTTCCCAGATTCCTTTCCTAATAGCCAGGCAGCATGCTCCCAACATGCTGGTGATGAAGTCCATCCAGCTAGTGTTTTTCCAGGTTCCTGTCCTGCTAGCCAGGCAGCCTGCAAGCAGCTCCCAAAGTTCCTGTCACGCTGGCCAGGAGGTCCATCCACCTAGCATGTCCCCAGGTTCCTGTCCCGCTAGCCCTCTATGCCACCCTCTATGCCAGTGCCAGAGTCTCTTCCCACCACGGAAGTACCAGCGGCTCCGCCCCCTCTCCCAGTTCTGGTGGCTCGGTCCCCTCTCCCAGTTCTGGTGGCTCGGTCCCCTCTCCCAGTTCTGGTGGCTCCGCCCCCTCTCCCAGTTCTGGTGGCTCGGTCCCCTCTCCCAGTGACGAAGGCTCCAATTCCTCTCCCAGTGGCCCCACCCTGTGCCGGTGGCTTCGCCTCCTTTCTTCATTACGGAGGTTCCCTGTAATTGCGCAGCCATTTCTGACAGGAAATGTAAGTGAGATACTGTCTGTCAATCAGCTGTGGTATAGTCACATGACATTCATGCAGCATATTTCTAAGTCAGTGGGCTTACCTGCAGTAGTCTGGGTTTTGCTTCAGTGGTGTTTCGCTTTAGTGCTGCCAGTTTCAGTTTGTTAAGGGGGTATTGTGGTTTGTTTTCCTTGATGTTTTGATATTCCTCAATGGTTGTTATTCCTCTTGTGTGGTGTGATTTGGTCACTTGTGTGCTTGCGCTACCTTAACAGTTACTACGATGGTTGGCCTGGTGTTGCAAATTAGCATCTGTCTTTGCCCGCTCTGGTGGAGTATGTATCCCTGCAACCAAGGCCGTTTCTAGCACCGGGGCCGACACGTTCGCTTGGCAACACTATATTATGCCAACATAAACTCAGATTTTACTTTTTAAAATAATAGCGCCTGTAATTCATTGTTAATTCGGTGCATACTAGATAGTTAGTGGGTCTATGTTAATGTGTTGCTAAAATTTGTCTATTGTTGGATAAAACAGACTGTAGTGAATGTTTTTCATATGTAATCGTGTTTTTATGTGAGACACTGACAATATATTCAATCAATGTTCTATGAACATCATATTTGTTACTGTTTGTCATAAAATATTGTTATTGCAAACAAGTTTTCATTACATACTCTTATTGTTTCTTTACACACAATTCAATTGCATTTGGTTACAATTCACTAGCTTTGTAATGAATTCAACAATGATAAAATGATTATTGCAATGAATGAAAATGAGTGCTATTATTCTGATAGGAAAAAAATCTGAGTTTGTGTTGCCGACCTAATATAGTGTTGCCAGGCGTACGTGTCAGCCTTGGTGCTAGAAACGGCCCTGCCTGCAACAGGGAGTTCAGGTGATATATTTGTCCTCTTTTCAATTTGACCAATTGTTTGTTATGTTATCCACACTTTGCGTGACACGTTAGTTTTGAATCGGTCCTACACTGCTGCTAGGTGGGGTAGCCTACAGTGCCTTGCGAAAGTATTCGGCCCCCTTGAACCTTTCGACCGTTTGCCACATTTTAGGCTTCAAACATAAAGATATGAAACTGTAATTTTTTGTGAAGAATCAACAACAAGTGGGACACAATCATGAAGTGGAACAAAATTTATTGGATTAGTTTTTTTTAACAAATAAAAAACTGAAAAAGTAAATAATTTGTAGCGCCACCTTTTGCTGCGATTACAGCTGTAAGTCGCTTGGGGTAAGTCTCTATCAGTTTTGCATATCGAGAGACTGAAATGTTTGCCCATTCCTCCTTGCAAAACAGCACGAGCTAAAAGAGGTTGGATGGAGAGAGTTTGTGAACAGCAGTTTTCAGTTCTTTCCACAGATTCTCGATTGGATTCAGGTCTGACTTGGCCATTCTAACACCTGGATATGTTTATTTGTGAACCATTCCATTGTAGATTTTGCTTTATGTTTTGGATCATTGTCTTGTTGGAAGACAAATCTCCATCCCGGTCTCAGGTCTTTTGCAGAGTCCATCGGGTTTTCTTCCAGAATGGTCCTGTATTTGGCTCCATCCATCTTCCCATCAATTTTAGCCATCTTCCCTGTCCTTGCTGAAGAAAAGCAGGCCCAAACCATGATGCTGCCACTACCATGTTTGACAGTGGGGATGGTGTGTTCAGGGTGATGAGCTGTGTTGCTTTTACACCAAACATAATTTTTTGCATTGTTGCCAAAAAGTTCAATTTTGGTTTCATCTGTCCAGAGCACCTTCTTCCACATGTTTGGTGTGTCTCCCAGGTGGCTTGTGGCAAACTGTAAACAACACTTTTTATGGATATCTTTTTTAGAAATGGCTTTCTTCTTGCCACTCTTCCATAAAGGCCAGATTTGTGCAGTATACCACTGATTGTTGTCCTATAGACAGACTCGCCCACCTCAGCTGTAGATCTCTGCAGTTCACTCAGTTCAGAGTGATCATGGGACTCTTGGCTGCATCTCTGATCAGTCTTCTCTTTGTATGAGCTTAACGTTTAGAGGGACGGCCGGGTCTTGGTAGATTTACAGTGGTCTGATACTGCTTCCATTTCAATATTATTGCTTGCACAGTGCTCCATGGGATGTTTAAAGCTTGGGAAATCTTTCTGTATCCAAATCCGGCTTTAAACTTCTCCACAACAGTATCTCGGACCTGCCTAGTGTGTTCCTTGTTCTTCATGATGCTCTCTGTGCTTTCAACGGACCTCTGAGACCATCACAAAGCAGGTGCATTTATACAGAGACTTGATTACACACAGGTGGATTCTATTGATCATCATTAGTCATTTAGGTCAACATTGGATCATTCAGAGATCCTCAATGAACTTCTGGAGAGAGTTTGCTGCACTGAAAGTAAAGGGGTTGAATAATATTTCTCGCCCAATTTGTCTGTTTTTATTTGCTAAAAAAGTTTAAAATATCCAATAAATTTCTTTCCACTTCATGATTATGTCCCACGTGTTGTTGCTTCTTCACAAAAAATTACAGTTTTATATCTTTATGTTTGAAGCCTGAAATGTGGCAAAAGGTCAAAATGTTCAAGGGGGCCGAATACTTTCGCAAGGCACTGTATCTGTGAACCGTCTGGCTCGTTACATTTGGTGAGCATTGGGTGTATGGGTATTTTTTTGGCAATATTCTGGGTTGTGGAATATCACTGGTAATGTCCACTATTGTTTTTAGGGACTTGCGTCTTGCTACTGTATTTTCAATTTATGTGTCGCTGTGGAACTGTGATATTTCATTAATATTTTCCTATATTTATTGTGACTGGTATTATGCTAGCTACACTAAAAGTGATGTCATAGGTTCGGTATAATGTGAAACCCTTCAAAATAAATGTCTGGCATTCTATGCATATCAGAGTGTATAATTCCTTGATTAGGTTTGTATAATCTAAACCAGTGGTTCCCAACCCTCTCCTGGAGTACCCTTGGCCATGCCACAGTTTTGCTGTAGCCCTGAACTAGTAAATCAGATTCACTAATCAATGACATGTTAATTAGTAGGCAAGTTAAATCAGGTGTGCTAGCTCAGAAGTAGTTCAAATACAAGTACTGTCTGGGGGTACTCCAGGACACTCGTGATTAGGAAAGTTCGTAGTCGACACGAGCGGAGAGTGACTTCCGGATTTCGGAGCGGGAGTTTTTGTTTTGGAAGCTAATCTGGGCATGGCATCCTCGTGGGGATACACTGCGGCGGAGTTGGAGCAGGAGCTGGCTGAGATCATTAAACTGGATAGACTGGCACTGGAAAGGGAAAACAGGAGGAATACCGTGCTGGTGGCGGGTTGCGACGGCAGTGCCGGGGGTGAGGTCGGCATGGAGGGGAGTTTGGATGGGAGTGTGTGTGTTGCTGGTGTGGCGGTAGGGTTTGAGGAAGCACAATATGTTCGGAGGACGAAAAAGCGTGCACAGAAGAAAGAGGGTGGTGAGAGTAGTTCGGGAGAGGGTGAAGGGCTGGCACTCGGTGGTGGGGAGCAGGGGTATAAGGTGATTGTGGTGTTTTCGGCCTCGACAGGTAAGCTGTTACACCCGGTGTCACTCACTGTGGCGATTAGGAAACAGGTTGGGAGGGTGGTGGATGCTAGGTGTTTGAGTGGTGGGAGGGTTCTTATTGTGGTGGTAGTGTGGCTCTGAGGGATAAGTTGCTGAAGTTGGAGGTGTTGAATGGGGGTAAGGTGAAGTGTATGGTGCCTGGGAGTGCAGTGAAGGTGAGAGGGGTGATCACGGGTGTTCCGGGGGATCTGTCGATGGAGGAGCTGAAAGAGGTGGTGTCGGAAGGGGTTGTGTTGGACGCGATTTCAGAGGGCAGGGTAGGTGTGGTAGGTGTGGGGGTGCGCATGAGTATGGTAAGTGTGGGGTAGGGGACAAAGTGAGGTGCTGTAATTGTGGTGGGGAGCACAGTGCTGCGTTTGGAGGGTGTGTGGTTCAGAAGAGGGTGGCGGAGGCACAGCGGGTTAAGGTGGTGGATAAGGTCACGTATGCGGAAGCAGTGCGGAGAGTAGAGGAAGTATTACTGACATCACAGGGGAGATGGTTCACGGGCTGATGAAAGGGAAGGGGGAGGGTAGGTAGTGGGGTGGGGGGATAGTGGGCTGTATTTACATTTCTAGGGTGGTGGGGTGTGGTGGGTGTTGCTGAATTGGTTGGGCTGTGACCAGCCTCACACTTCGGTACAGTTGGTGGGGGTGTATGCACCTTAAGTTGGTTGCGATCCGCCATTAACCCCAAAGAAGAAGAAGAAGGGTACTCCAGAAGAGGGTTGGGAACCACTCCTCTAAACAACGTCTGGTTTTGTAATATTTTAGCATGTGGAAAGGGTGAGTTAGATGGACAATTTATAAAAAAATTGTGTATGATGCATGCCCTACTTGCCTGTGTGGATTGCTACTGGTGTTTTTCCGGCAGGTGTTGAGAAAAATCTGGAATGTCTGGGGGTCCCTGAAGTGAGTGTTGAAGACCTATGGTCTAAAGGGATTTGTATGGCTTCTGTTCATGCATAATTGGTATAATACTGTTGTGTTTTCTGCAATTAATTAATTGATTGGTGGGTCTATGTTCTGAATGCAGGGTAGGACCCCAACATCGACTACTGTGATTGGGGTTCCAGCATCTGGAGTACAGTTTGCTTACATTTTATAGTGGACTGTGTTGTTGTTCTCTATATTTACTACCAATATTGCGGACGTTGTGAGGGCCAGTGTAGGTACGACATGTGTGAATGCTTTTGTATTCCTCTGCTGCAGTATATGGTATTGAATCATGCTTCTATTAATCTAAGTGAACAGTCAGGTTGGCTTTCAACATACTTTGGTGATTTTGTGTCCTATTTTGACCAGCACCTAATGAGTTCTCATGGTTTGTCAGGTACCCAATCAGTCTACAGTATGTCTTTGTGCTGACAGCTGCGATGGCACACTGCGACATGGAATGTTTTCTTGGTGCTTCAAATTTTGTTTGTCAGGATGACGCTGGTGTCATGCTGGAAATGTTTGGCTGGACTGTATTGGCGTGCACAGGGTTTGTCTGACGTCTGAGCCGGCTTTACCTATTGTTCCTCATGATGGTGCATTTGTCGTGCCACAGGTCTGCTGTGTGCGTAACCAATGATTTGACTGGTGCTGTTGTGTGGAGGTTATGATGTGTGGTATTAGGGGCTAATGTTCAGTCATCTCTCTCGTTGTCTCATTTCCATATGGTGTGGGGTTCTTTCCGTGATCTAATTCTTCTGTATTCAGCAAGTTTGTTTTTTGCTTTGGTTATGGAATCTTGTTTGTGTCTGCACTGTCGCCCTACGGATCCGTCTTACAATGTTGCTTTTTTGGGATGCTCTGCTGTTCGCATGCTGTCATGCATTCACACGGACAGGGTGATGGTCTCATGGCGGGCCTTCTTGGCATTTTCTGTGTGGTTGTGCTCCTGTCGGTGTTAGTGTTGGCTTGTTTCTATTACTGGACTGTATGTCATTGTTATTTCTGGTTGGTGCCTTCTACCACGCTGTTTCATCAGCCAGGTTCTTTGGCATGATTTTGTGTATTCCCTTTGAGATTATCTTGTTTGTATGACTGGAATTGCTAGTATTCATTGTTAGTTAAAGTTACATTCCTGTGTGATGAGTTGCTGTTGTCGGAATTACAGTTGAGGGGTTCCCTGTCCTCCGTGATCATTGGTCAGTGCCTTGCCACATGTACTTATTCATGGTTTGGCTCCAGTCGCAGTTCTTACATTGCTAATTGCAACTGTTGGTTCGTTCTGGCATTGCTTTGGTTGGTTTTCAAGGTTTGCTTTTATTTTAAACTCTGCTCCATCTGCTCGTTTTGGGGGATTGTTCTAGTTGTTTTTTGGTGCATGGCTTACCAAATAATTGTAGTCTTGTTACAGTCAGAGTTTCTGTTCGTTATTAATTGTATCCTATAGTGTTAGTATTTGGGGTGCTCAGTGGTCAAAGGAATGAGTTACGGTGTCTTGTGATAATGAAGCTGCAGTTAATATCATTTAACAAAGGTTGGTCTTTGGTTTCAGTCATTAAGTATATGAAAGTGTAGCTCTAAATCTATATTAAATGTTCCATGAATTGTGATCATATACCTCTGATGTGTGCTTTCATAGTTCACTGTTTGAATCATGCAAGATGCAATCTACGTCAATATAAACTATCTTGGCGGTAATTAATTATAATGAGATGTCTTGTTCAGTCTGCTCCAAATGTTTTGGGTAATTCCTCACTGAGACTACAGCTGTGTCTCAATGTGAAGGCTGCATCCTTTTGAAGGCCGAGGACTTCGAAGACTGCAGCTTACATGGCCTTTGGAGGCTGTGAATGTAGCCGTCATTGGATAACCGATTGAGCCACCAGGTGATCCCAATTACCGCCTAGCAAACAGTGCGAGAGGAGAGCTGCCATCCTACATTACATTTGTGAAATGTCAAGCAACTATGGAGCCTAAATTGCTAATTTTCATTTAGATTTTATTCATGTTACTGGAGGAATTATACAATTTGATATGCGTTGACATTCCTCCTTTTATTTTGAAGGTTTTATCATAATACCGAAATTATGACATCATCGTTAGTGTTAATAGCAGAATACATCTCCAGGAAATAGCAAGGCCAGAGGCATGTCCAATGGGTTGACAAGTTTTAACCGTGTTATTTTCACACAGTTGAAGCATGAAAATAAAAAACAATAAAAAACAAAGAAAAACTTACATTTATATGTGAATTCCTCGGCCACTGTATTAACACCAGCTATTTTCTTTGAATACAATTGCGTCGTCACCAGTGCACTATGGATTCTGGGGAAGGGTAGGCTGCGAAGTATCTTTTTTTGTATCCTTCATTTGCCCGAGAAAATGATGGGTTCATTTGTCGTAGCATTTGAATGACATTCCAAAGTGGGGCAGCCTTCGTTGCGCAGCGGTGACGAATGCAGCCTTCGAAGGATGCAGAGTTTGATTTGAGACAGCCTTCGTAGTACTGATGTGACGCAATCAGCGTTAAAAGTATGCTTAAAATTTGGCTTATTTCAAATGATTTAACGATCCTCTTTTACAGGCGGTTTGGATTTTGTGCTGATTCAATCAGGTCTTTCAAATATGTAAATGATCTCACTTTATCAGAATTGGTGATGGGTAATGTTTGCATTGATACTGAAAAGTTATAAAACAGCTAAATATGATAAAGGATTTCCAGTTGTCTTAATTCTTTGTTTTGTCCCTTTACGTCTATGACTTGATATCTACAATGTCTACCTCAAGACACAACTGGTGATCCTCTATTTATCGCCACTGTTCCAGATCTACATTGCATCCGGAAAGTATTTACAGCTCTTCACTTTTTCCACATTTTGTTATGATACATCCTTATTCCGAAATGGACTGAATTCTTTACTTCCCTCAAAATTCTAAAAAACAATAACCCATAATGAAATCTTAGTAAATATATAAAAAAACGAAAAAAGCACATGTACTGTACACAAGTATTCACAACCACTGCTCAATACTTTGTTGAAGCACCTTTGGGAGCAATTACAGCCTCAAGTCTTTTTAGTATGATGCTACAAGCTTGGCACACCCATTTTTGGGCAGGTTCTCACATTCTTATTTGCAGGACCTCTCAAGCTCCATCAGCTTGAATGGGGAGCATCGGTGCACAGCTATTTTCAGATCTCTCCAGTTCAATTATGGGCTCTGGCTGGGCCACTCAAGGACATTCACAGAGTTGCCCTGTAGCCACTCCTTTGTTATCTTGGCTGAGTGCTTAGGGTTGTTGTCCTGTTGGAAGATGAACCTTCACCCCAGTCTGAGGTCCAGAGTGCTCTGGAGCAGGTTTTCAGCCAGGATGTTTCTGCAGCACTAAATTCTAAGTGTCAGTCTTAGAGCTGATTCACGACACTTTACTGTGCCGCAAACAGGATTTTGGATGACGACATAGGCAAGATCCAATCACTGATTAGATGTACTTGATTAAGAATATTCTCAGATAAATTCACATTCAATGGTGTCATTCATAAGAGGAGTTGAAATTCAACAAACATTTGACAATAAAGAATTTTCAAGAGAATCCCTTATGATTTACACATTGGAAATTAAAGATCAAAACAGTTTTCCAACACATTTTCCACTATTTCTCAATTAAATATTTAAAATGAGTGTGCTGTTAACTGACCTGCCTATATACAGGTCCTTCTCAAGAAATTAGCATATTGTGATAAAGTTCATTATTTTCCATAATGTAATGATAAAAATTAAACTTAAACATATATTTTGATTCATTGCACACCAACTGAAATATTTCAGTGTATTTATTGTTTTAATACTGATGATTTTGGCATACAGCTCATGAAAACCCAAAATTCCTATCTCAAAGAATTAGCATATCATGAAAAGGGTCTCTAAACGAGCTATTAACCTAATCATCTGAATCAACTAATTAACTCTAAACACCTGCAAAAGATTCCTGAGGCTTTTAAAAACTCCCAGCCTGTTTCATTACTCAAA
>JACXGM010035220.1:0-11758 GCA_016801145.1 Umbra pygmaea | reverse complement strand
ACACACACACACACACACACACACACACACACACACACACACACACACACACACACACACTCACACACTGACAATCACACACTCACACTGACACAAACAAACATTCCTCCTCCACTAAAGGCCTGCAGCGTTGTCACTAGAGTCATGATATAGAGCCCCTCTGCATCTCTCTGTTTCTTTATCTCTCCAGGCTGTTCTCATGGCGATACGTACAAAATCGTATGAAAGTTTAGGAAAACATATGCCTAATATGTGTATGAAACATAAAAAAAGTAAATTTACCTTAACCTCACACTTACTAAGCATATTTTCCCTGCGAGAATTCCCTGCGAGAAACATTCCCCAAGTTCCTTAATTTGTAAACCATTTGTCTATTCTTGAAAGTGTTCCGGTAGAACGAAGATTCAATACGAAAAAAATATATAATTTTGATTTTGGCCATATCGTAAGCCTGTCTACGTAATGTGGCAAAATTTTCATTACATACGGTTACCCCCATCTTGCCATGAGAATGAGTTGATTTTGCCCTCTATTCCGGCATCCCTCTCTTTCTGCCTCATCCGTCACCATCTCCCCCTCCCTCTATCTGCATCCCTCTCCAGATGGGTTCAGTGTTAGGTGTGGAGATGTGTGGCTTGGTCTATAGTGCTCAGCAGTAATCCCCATTGTGTTCTAATGGGCCCTGAGTGGGTGTAATTGATAGTGACTGAGTGGTTGTGTGCAGGGTAGTGATTAACAATTTGGCTGGATTTGAACAAACATGCAGTGCCCTCTGTAGCTGTAAGGCCATAAAGCATTTGGTTCTTATTTTGGCTAAACATACAGTGAAATAGGCGAGATATCAATAAATTAAAGCAATAACATACACAATAGGAGGTGATAAAATATAAAAATAGATGCATTATTTCTCATCAATTGTGCATTGTTTCTCATCTTATGAGGTGATAATATCAGTGTGTATATATGTATGGATAAGCGGCTTAGCAGGTGCAGTGATCAGGTAGCAGCTCAGCTAATTTTCTTCAACATTTTTTTCCTATGAAGTAGTGATAAAGATGTTGAATTTGTGTCTTTTGTAAAATCAAGTAATTGGCAGGAAAGAAAGAATGACGGTCAAATGAGGTGTTAGATATAGGATTGAGCAGTGTGAGGTATCTTCTGTGGAGAGTTTTGTTGGGTAGTCAGTCATCGAGGAAGGAACAAAAGTAAAGTGGGGATTTGGTTAAAAAGGTCTTGGAAATAAGCTGATCTGCCATCTTCTATGAAACAAGGAACAGTTTACTAAGGCATGACCCACAGGGATGAATGTTGTAGAGTGCATTGATGACAAAATGGATGGCATTGTGAAAAACAATTTCTAATTCATCTAAAGGAATCTGGATAGTGGTTTACTGCCAATAGAAACATCACACTCTGTTCTTAGGCCAGGAAACTAGCATCATCTAACCAGATCGACCAGTACCCTTACTGTACAAGGCTTCTAACAACCCTTTAAATAACACTTCGGTCCCCACCTTGTCTCAACTGGGCAATACCTATTTTTTATTTCATTTCACCTTTGTTTAAAGGTACAATATGTAGTTTTCCAAAACAATTACAAAATATGTACTTTGCATTAAAAAAGCAAACATCACTATACTTATATTATATATATTTCTTAGTTGTGTACTTACATAATCCAAAATATTTCCACCAACTTTTAAACCCTGAGAAATTTGTAATATAATTCGAAGACAGGACTTTTCATTTTGTCTTCCGTCAATGGCGTCATATAACCTTTGACTGCGCTAGTTGCTCTAAGTTCCACGGAACCGCCAAACATAACGTGAATAAAGTTATAATAATATTTTTAAAAATACATTACTTTGTCTGTGAACATTTTTTCTGCCGGAGACGCTAGATTGGAAGGTTGTCTTTGACAAACCCTAACTAAACCCATGACCCCACGCTACTTCCCAACGTCATCCAAGTACATCTTTTGCTATTGTTTTGATTGAGAGCCCCCTGGCAGCCAAAAATTACATATTGTACGTTTAATCAGGTGGTCTGGTCCAAGATAAACGTGATAGTGCAAGAGACAACACCAAGTTTTACATAATACAGAGAAGACAAAATATTTTAAACAATTAGCAGAAATCTATAAACATTTTGTTTAGATGAGGTAACATCAGAGAGGTAGTTCAATTAATACGCCATGGCGGCAGAGCACTTCGGGGCATACAGAAACTGTACAAAATGAAAATGTGCAAATTACTGTTCAAATGATAACGTGCAAATCTAATAGCAAACACTTTTTTAGGCTAGCAAGTGATTTGCAGCGTAGCCTCTATAGTCCCGCTAGTAAAGTCTTCTTTGAATGGTAGTGGGTGTTCCATCCACATGGGGTCTTCAAATGCTTTTCGGGACTCCCACCCATGACAGTATTCCCTCCAGAGACCCCCATCATATGTTGTCCCATGTAGCTAATGAGAATGTATACACTGACTTTACTGTAAGTTGCTCTGAGCATCAAATATACTACATAACATTTGGAAATACATTTTTTCTCAATCTCTTTGGCACAAGTTTTACTACAGTTTAGGAGCAGTTGGTGGCCATGGAAGGAGTGTTGTATGGCATCAAATCTCTTTTAGGCATTTGTTAGCACAGTGTCCAATCTAGGGTGAGATGTACCCAATATAGAATGGTGTCATCTGTGTAAAAAGGGATCAGAGTCATCAGCAGCGAGAGCGACATCATCGATAGAGTGAATATAGTCAGCCTGAGAATCGAACCCTGTGGCACCCCGATAGAGACAGCCAGTGGTCTAGACCCTCTAATTTAACACATTGAACCCAATCTGATTAGTATGTTGTAGTTGGTGAACCAATCTAGGCAGTCAATCGAAAATTTCCCTATACACTCCAGAATTAATCTGTCTGCTTCTGTCTTCTGTCACATCATCATTAAACAGTAGTGGAAGTCATGCATGCCCATGCCATCACACTGCCCCCACCGTGTTGTACAGATGATATGGTATGCTTTGGATCATGAGCCGTTCCAAGCCTACTCCATAATTTTTCTTCCCATCATGCTGGTACAGGCTGATCTTCTTTTCAACTGTCCAAGGAATACTTTTCCAGAACTGGTCTGGCTTTTGTAGGTGTTGTTTGGCAAAGTCTAATCTGGCCATTCTAAACTTGAAGCTTATGCGTTTGCACCTTGTGGTGAACCCTCTGTATTTGCTCTCGTGAAGTCTCCACATTATGGTAGACTTTGTAATAATTATATACCTACCTCCTGGAGAGTGTTCTTCACTTGGCTGAATGTTGTGAAGTGGATTATCTTTACAAAGGAAAGGATCCTATGATATTCCACCACTGTTGTCTTTCATGGACGTCCAGGCCTTATTGTGTTGCAGAGTTCACCAGTGTATTCTTTTTTTTCAAAATTTACCAAACTGTTGTTTGGGCCACCCCTAATGTTCCTGCTATCTCTCTGATGGATTGTTTTTGCAGCCTATGGATGGCATGTTTCGGTTGCATTGCATTCTACCTGTTTAATTGATGAGGAAATAATGAAGGAATAGCCCACACCTGCCCAGGAAACAGCTTTTGAGTCAATCAACAAATTACTTTTGTTCCTTCGAAAAAGTGGGGGCTACATATTGAAGCTGCACTTTAAGCCCATATTCATTATTTAACTGTAACTTGAATATATTTTGGAAGCTTGTGTCAGTGTCCAATTATTTCTAGACCAAACAGTACAGTATATCACACATTGTGAATCCTGTTTGAATACTCCTCCAAGACAAATGATTATATTAAACCCTTAATCAAAGGCATTTATAGTCAAATCAAAAGACGAAGTGAGTAGCAGTGTGTAGGAATATCAAGACTACAGATAACTGATAATAGTATGTTGTCAGAGGACTGAAAAGAAGAAGAAAGAAATAATGATGGTATCAACACATTCAGACAAAGCAGCTAAGATTGAGTCCAAGCATTGAGTAAAATCACATTGAAGTTTGTTAATGGGATTGTTATCTGAGTCACAGATAAAATGCACAGAGTTCTTGGAGAGGAACCAGTGAATGAAGGCACCAATGAGTGAGGGCACCAGGGAGTGAGGGCACTAGGGAGTGAGGGCACTAGGGAGTGATGGCACCAGGGAGTGACGGCACCAGGGAGTGAGGGCATTAGGGAGTGAGGGCACTAGGGAGTGATGGCACCAGGGAGTGACGGCACCAGGGAGTGAGGGCATTAGGGAGTGAGGGCACCAGGGAGTGATGGCACCAGGGAGTGAGGGCACCAGGGAGTGAGGGCACCAGGGAGTGAGGGCACCAGGGAGTGAGGGCACCAGGGAGTGAGGGCACCAGGGAGTGATGGCACCAGGGAGTGAGGGCACCAAAGAGTGAGGGCACCAGGGAGTGATGGCACCAGGGGCAGTGAAGATGACCAGAGGCTTCAGTCTACTAGATTCCATGAGGATGTGCTGGACAATACCTAATTGAATGCAATAGCTATTATTATTAGTTATGTACTTTAGGTTGCTAAACAACATGTCTAAGAATATGCTGACTTCAAAACTGTAGTAAGTTAACCTCGAGGGGTTGTCGTTGATGAGGTTCATGTCACAAAAAATGTCACATAAAAAAGTTGAATGGAGCTGGTAACATTGTTTAATATTAAATTTGTGTTGTATATTTGCTAGCTACTGTAGTGCATTTCTAATTAACTACAGCTAACTACATCGTGTAGTTTGTTGCTTTGACTTCGAAATAAGCACATTCAAATAGATTTTGCTCAACGACATTTCAAATGCACCTCCTCCCAAAATATTTGAAAATGAGCAACTGATATCCAGGTAGTGAGTGAAAGCATATTTCTAAGCTATTTCTCTGCTTCCACTAATGTACATCTGCCATGAATGCACACATGTTTGCCTATATTCTTGTGGAGAACTGAGACCTAACTGAGACTAACCCAGAAATCTATATTCACCATCTTAACCTAACCCCAGTAACCTAGCTGTTAACACGGCTCACCTTCTGAGCCCCATGAGTCTGGTCTCCATGGAAACAAGGGGGTGGAGTGTTGGATCTGGTGTTGCCTTCCTGGCGCCTACTGCCATCACAGAAATCAGCCAAGGTGTCTGTGCATGTGCACGTGTGTGTGTTTCTGTGTTTGTAAATTATTTATGATTTACATGATTTATGTGTGTTTTGGAATCCTTTTTTTATCTCACTATTTACAGTCTAATATTTCCTAATCACCTCTAATATGTTTACGTTGAAAGCACTTGATTAACATATTGTCCAAGCTCAGATACTTTTACAAAGTTTTGCTAATAGTCACAGTGTGTGTTAGTGTGTCAATGTGTTTTATTGTGTGTGTGTTGTTTGAAGTTTAGGGCTAGTTTTAAAATTAAGGTTTAGTGGATTCATTTATTTTGGGGGGGCTGTACTTTCTTTACTTGTATTGACAGGAGAGTAGGAATCAGAATATATGTAACGATTGAGAAAGGGAAGGAGGCAAATGCAGATCCACAAGTATTTAATACTGAAATATAGAGTAATCCAACAACATATAGCAACAGGCAGGAGACCAACAGACATATACTCGGTACAGCAAATAATAACCGGCAATCTAAGTAATCAGTGCCGAGTTTAAATAGCCAACAACATGGCTGTAACCTATCGCACCTGTGCGTAATCATGCCCTTAAAGCAATACGCACACCTATAGTAGCATGATTAGTGATCAGCCTCACATATACAAAACCTGCCAACAGAAGTGTTTTCCTAAGGTAACACAATGGAAATAACGACATAACACATACTTAATAGAACCCAGAACCATCTTTATATACACATATATCATGGACACTGCAGAGTCCCCTAATACTCCGGGGTGGAGGACCGTCGAACAGGACAGGAAACAGGAGAGGATGCGGCAATATAGGTATACAGATATGTAGAGGGTTGACAGAGAAGAAGGGCACAGACAGTTGGCGAAGACGAGGCTCAAACATCCGTCACCAGTGGGCATGTGTGGTCCGGAATTGGGGGTTTACACCAACTGGCAGTATAATTGTTTTTAATGGGAATCAATTGTCATTCTGTACAAGGATAGAAAGTGTTTCTGTGTGTTAACTGTCAATCACATTCTATACTCCAGTGAAAAAGCGAGAAGGTCAGATCAATAAATGACACCATGTGTGGTGATACAGTATATACAGAGAGATAAAGTACACCATATTTGGCAATACCTGTTTAAAAACATACATGTTGGAGTCTTTGATATTAATATAACATTAAATTAAAGCGAGTTGGATCGCAGTTAGGTCTGTGGAATGGTGCCTAGATAAGTAGGTATACTCTACACTCATTTGGTCAAATAGCTGCAATATTTCTGTCTGTCTGAAAAAGAGGAAGGTGCCTGTATGAAAAATATACTGAGAAACAGTTTTGTATGTTGCACTTAGAAAGATCTAAAAGCAGACATCCCATGTTGATCTTATCATCTGGTAAACATGAACTATTGTATTGAAATGTCTTTTATGCTAAGGGTTACTGTATATCGAGTATAGTACATATATATAGATACATGCTTGCTGCACATGGCTGTTTCAAAATGGCTCTGTACTAAACCAGCCTACGCTGGCCATGCGTGCATGTCTGGATCATTGGGTACTGGGCACTGGATGATTTATTCATGAAATGTGATTTTTCATTCCAGAGTCACATGCTGAAGTGCTCTCCAAGTCTTTTTCCATTTTCTTTCTCAGCCTTACCTCCACTCGTCTCACTCTCCTTCTCACCCTCTCTCTCCTCTCACTCTTCTCACTCTTCTCACTCTTCTCACTCTCCATCACAACCCCTCTCTTCTCTCACTCTTCTCATTCTCTGTCTCACCCTCTCTCTTCTCTCACTCTTCCCCCCCTCCGTCTCTGTCTCTCCCCCATTCTCTCTGGTGCCAGTAAAGAGTTATGTTTCCTTTACCAGGAGCTTAATTCAAGCTTGTGTGACATTTTCTGGTGCTAATGGTACTACATTTGCAGCTATAATAGTTATTTTTTGCTCAGATGGATTTTAGCATCTTCTTACATGCCCTTGGGTAGGTGCATGTAACAGATAGGTTAAGGTATCTGACCAATTTGCCAAATGTTGCTGGATTGCATCCTAAAAAAATCTGTTTTTCTTTCCTTGAGTACAACAAATTACACTAATGTTTGATGTAAGATGCTCTGGATAAAATTCTGCTAAAATACTAAAAGCTAAGTAGGTTTATATTTTTAAATTCATGTAGGGGTATATATTTAGGTATAGGTATATATATAAACCGGTTTACAGCATGTGCTCTGATAATAATCCATATTAAGTACAGTAATTTGGCTCAGTGAATATTTATATAAACTATTGTTGTGTAGTAGAAGGGTACACCAAGGTATACACTATACAGTATACTCACTTTATTTTCAGTAACCAGTGCCTGTATATTCACTTCTTTTCCTTAAAACTTGCAAATTCTCTCTTTGCAGTTGGCATTGCATATACTTTTTTAATTGTCCTGGATAGATATGAAAGTAATATACTGGAGCTATAAGCCATGCTGTTTACAACAGAACCTTTCTGATCAGTCTGGTATCTCACAGAGCATGATCCAACCAGTGGCTGTTTCTGGCCAATCTGGCACCCTAGGCGAGATCTCTAATTGTCACCCCATCCCTAAAAAGAGCTTCAGGGGAAATAACACTTGGTTCAATCTCACTCTCTCTCAGCCTCTCCTTTTGCATGACCCTTCATGATAAGTCAACATTTTACAAAATAAACAGTCTTGCTAAATTACTCAGTAAGTTGATTCCTATGGTGGGAACAATAATGTTTAAAATATATGTATTTGATGTGTAAACCTCTTAAAACGCAAATCTCATGAAAATCATTTAGGCGGGTCTTGGGCCTGGGCTGTGGCAGACGGTGGACCTTCCAGAAGAGATGAGCATACGTCCTTCTCGCCATCCATTGGAGGGTAATGGAAGAGGGACCAAAAAAAATCATAGATTTCCTGTACGATTCCACAGTGGGGCTCCCTTGATCCCAGAGGGTCCTAGCAAAATCCAATGCCCGGCCGGATTGAGAACTGCCGTCCTTTCTGAAAGAAGACCCCACACCTCCAGATGGACACAAGTCACATTGCTGCAGGAACGCTTGGCATTTTGTGGCGTCCCTATCGAACCTCTCGGGTGGAGCCAGGGAGTGCTGACTGCAGCGGGCAAAATCATCCCAGGTGGTGTGGCTGGTCTCCACTTTCCATCCAGATAATACGTATGTAACGTTACGACTAAATCAAACCAGATGTAAGTAATGAAACAAGAACTAACTAACACAGGAAGTCCATATATGGAGGTGAGATGATAATGTCCGGGAGAAACTGAAGGATGTGCACAAAAAAAAACACAGAGACACAGGGAAAACCAAGAATGGGGTCAGAGGGGAAGGCAAGCACAATACAGGGACATGGGAAACCATGACTTAATCAAGGTTTCATAATTATTGGTTCTCCTTATTCTCTCCTTATTAGTACTAAGCGCAACCACCTCTGGCAAGGATAACAGCATGAAGTCTTTTCCTGTAATGTTTGACAAGGTTAAGGAACACATTTGAAGGGATTTTGGACCATTCCTCTATGCAGATCCTTTCAAGATCCTCCACATTCTTAGATTTGCATTTATCACCTGCCCTCTTCAACTCAGCCCACAGGTTTTTGATTGGATTGTGGTCCGATGACTGAGATGGCCATGGCAGAACATATTTTTGTTTGTCACAGAAAATGTTTTGTGTGGAGCTTAAGGTATGTTTTGGGTCATTGTCTTGTTAAAATGTCTACCTACGACCAAGTCCCAGCCTTCTGGCAGAGGCAAACATATTGTCAGCCAAAATTGTCTGATACTTGGTGGAATTCATTATGTTATCAATCTTGATACCTCTGGATTTAAAACAGCCTCAAAACATCACTGAACCACCACCATATTTCACCGTGGGTATGAGGTGCCTCTCCTTGAATGCATCTCTGTTTCGACACCAAACATGCCACTAATTTATCTGACCAAAACTTTTAATGTTTAAATGATGTTTGGCACACTCTAAGTACTTGTGCCTGTGTCTTGGGGCCAGAAAGGGCTTTCTCCTAGCAACCCTTACATAGAGGCTGTGGTTGTGGAGGGGGGGTCTGATTATGCTTTTTGAAACCTCAAGACGCCACCAAGGCCTGCAATTCTGTCAAAGTGATTCTTGGGGACTTTGTTGCTTCTCTCATCATTCTTCTCCCTATCCAGGCGGGCAAAATGCATATGCGTCCTCTACCTGTCCTCTACCTGTGAGGTTTTCAAAAGTTCCATATCTTTTGAATTTAGTAATAATTGCATAATTGAGAGTGCTCAGTGGTATATTTAATCATTTGTGGATCTTCTTTTAGCCATTACTAGATTCATGAATGTCTACGAACATCTGTCTATTTGAACTAGCAGTTCTTTCAGTTTCTAGATGGTGTTGCAGCCACAAACAAAGGGATATTGCATGTGTGTTACCAAATTTTTATACCCTAGTGGAAAAGGAAGTGATGTTATGACTCATATAGTTCCTCTAGACTTGAATATTAAATAAGTGGAATTTCATTCCTGGTTAAATTTTCGCAGATGAGATTTACAATAATAACCTTTTTTTAAGGGCAGGGGGTGGGTTGTGTTGAAGAATCAACACTGAAACAGGTTAATCAAATCATATAGCTCAGTTTGTTAACCTGCTTAATCATACTACCCAGGGCTTCTCTATCTTGCTATCGATAAGGAAAGACCCAGAGACAATGGAGACCAGGCCTCTGTTTCAGTCTTAGAATTTAGTTTAGTTGTAATGGTCTCCCCCTTCTGAAGGGTTTGGGTCAGTGAACGTGGCCTCCTTTTCCATATGTACTGCACTATGTTTTTCCTGGAATCTTTACTCACATTAATTTGTCCTCCAATAGATCTTTAGCAATTTCCTACAGCTGCCTCCACTTTACACTCATTAGTGTCTTACTTAAGTCCTGTGTTTTTATTATTCATCTTGTGGTTCATTGATCTGTGTTACGTTTGTGTTGATCTGATCTGGTGGAGTACCTGACAGATACATTTTCACTCTTTGAAGTTTGTTTTGAATGTGTTTTGGTGTGAATCAAAACTTATATTTTTATAACCTTAGCATTTGCCTCCTGACATCTCCTTCCTCAACACCTTGACATCAGTTTTCTTGTTTTCTCATGATATTCTCCTTCTGACACCATGTTGATTGAGAAGATTGTGTAGTTTTATCATTTTTAACAATACACATGCAGGTGTAACAGTGATTAATTACGAAGACTACAAGTATGCATATGACAATATTCAACTTTCTACAAGCAGCAATAGTCAATTATATTTATATTCTGACAGGTCACTGATATTTGGATCACTTCCTGAATTCACTGAACTCATCGGGGGGAGGGGACTACTAAGCCAGTCTGACTCCCCACTCTCAGAGGTGACTACCAGGGCTCTCTGACGGTCTACTCAGGCGCCACTTAAAGTTCCAGTCATGCAGACACAAACAGGGTATAGAGTTTCAAAAAGCCACTGCAATGCTACACTCAGGGTCCTGCAGATTGAAGGGGCAGCATTCTGACCAGACATCCTGGTCCCTCCCTGACTCCTTCTCTACACCTCCCCGGCTGTATTGTTATATATTTGCTCGCCGATTTAAGGATGTGGAGGAAGGAAACTATCATCAATCCACTATTTAAAAATCGTACAGCACAGTGCAATTCATTGCTGTCTGCTCTAAGTAAATTTTATAAAAATGTTTGACCAAATCCAATGATGCTGTTTGACTGTCAGGATGTTCAACCTTACTGATGCTGATGGCTGTTGATTATCTTAGGGAAATAAAACAAAGCAGTTGGAGCTGTATTGTTAGATTTCAAGGAAGGCTCTGAAGTTCTTGATTATAAATTGTTTCAGAAATTTACTTATTCTGGCTTTGCATCACGAGGTTAGAGTTACCTATCCAAAAAAGTAAGTGTTCTTCAATTAAAGCTTTTTTAATATCAAAGGTGCAGGCTGGTGTAGATTACATGAAACCAGACTGCATCTCTTAATACCCAACCAGCAGCACACAGACCTTTAAAAATTATAAACAAAATCTCACATTGGGACTGTAAAGAGAGACATTATTCTTTTGCTGTATTATTTTCTATATTATTGTGTTTTAAATGTGTAGCTGTTGTTGTAAATCAGTGTGTCATGTTTTGTGTCAACATAAGCTTTAAGACAATGTGAAATCCAATATTTTGGGGGGCGGCAGGGTCGCCTAGTGGTTAGAGCATGTGACTTGTTGTGACCAAATGTTGCTATTTCAAATCCCTGAGTGGACAAGGGGAAACATCTGTCACTCTGTTCTTGAGCAAGACAGTTAAGGTAGCTTCACATATACTGCACATACTTACACTACAATAGGTACCGATTTCGTTCAGCAACATTTTCGAATCCTCTTGAGCCGATTTTGGGGCAAGACACAATTGTAGTGTGTAAACTTACAGGTCTCACTCGAATTCCACACTGACACAGTGGGTGAGATGGAGCTGACACAAAGGGTGAGATGGAGCTGACACAGAGGGGGAGATGGAGCTGACACAGAGGGGGAGATGGAGCTGACACAGAGGGGGAGATGGAGCTGACACAGAGGGGGAGATGGAGCTGACACAGAGGGG
>JACXGM010035219.1:0-11806 GCA_016801145.1 Umbra pygmaea | reverse complement strand
TGTTTGACAGAAAGCACTGAAAACGCTCTGTGCAGATATGCTGCAAGTCACTGTTAACGCTCGTAGCCAGTTGCATTTTAATGGCTGGCAATAGTCTTAATATTTTTAACAGTGTTTCATGCCTCCATGCAGACCATCTGATATTATGAAACTTACCCAGTTTCACAAAGGAGATCCCATTTTCTTCACACAGCTTCTTGAGTGCAGCAATTTTTTTTGCTCCACCTTTTTGTAAATAAAACTGCAGCTGCTTGACCACAGAGCGATTAAATGTGTCACAGTAAGGAACATTGCGATTAGCTGATTTTGCACAATTCTCCAGTGTGTGTGCATGCACAGAATGTGCACAAGGGAGTCTCCAACCGCAGCAAGTCGCCGGAGTTTTGGCACAACGCCGTTGTAGATACCTACGTTGACTGCAGCCCCGTCTGTGCACACAGCGACCAACTTTGTTGTCCAGTCATCCAAGCCTGTGTCCTGGAAAAGTCTCACAAGTCCGTCTGTGATGGCCTGCGCGGTTCGGTCAGCCCCCAATTCAATCAGTCCAATAAAGTCCGAGGTAAACTCTCCGTTGCTTGACACAGACACAATGTAAACGATTTCCTGCTCAGTTTTTGTGATGTCCTCAAAAGATCCATCAAAAAGCAGCCCCCGAAATTCAGCAGACTGCAACTTGGCTCGTAAATCCCAGCTGATGCTGCGAGCGATGTTCTGCATGATCCGTGTGCCTGCTTCACGTGAATGATATGCACCTCCGACATTTACACCTAGCCACTTCAGTAAAGGAACATCCTCAGAATAGGAAGACATGGAACGTGTGTGTTTAGCTTTATGGAAGGCGAGGAGAAAAATATTAAACAGAGCTTGCCGCTGTTCTTCATTCAGCTTGTCTCGCCATTTGGCAAGTGGGCGACTGGACAGTTCTTCTCGACTAGCTTGTTTGTTAGCAATGGCTTGCGCCACATTTGTGTGCTCCTTGCTCTTTTCATGTTTGTCAAATAAAGGATGGTTGAAATTCTTTGATCCTTTATAAAACGCACCTGTTTTGTCTGCTAGATGTGGATTTGAGCGGCAAATCTTGCACCACATTTCGGTGCGCTCATCGTTAGCTTTAAGCCACTGCACATCTTGGAGCCACTTTTCAGAAAAAGCTTGTTTCTTCGGCTCTGGCTCTAGTTGCCGTTTCTTTGTAGGTGGCGAAACGCCAAAGAAGCTGCTTAATGTCTGTTGCTTTTTTGACATCTTATTTTTGACATCTGACAGTAGTTGACAAGCAACATGTCACGTGTAAGGTTGGTTGAGAAGATTGGTCAAGTACGCAAAAGCGCGTAGTAACTCAAGTGGCATTACGCAATACTGATTTTTGTAGCGCATGCGTACCTGCGTACCAGTTATGTGCACCCCTGGACATAATGTCACTAAGCATTGAGGCTAAATACAAGGCCATATGGTAAGAAATAGGTAAACAGATGCATTTGAAAAAGACAGTAATCAACAAACAGAACAAGTAAAAAAGGAAATACATAGACACATATGTACATAACCCTGCCCCCATACCCAAAATCTCTGTTCATGGTTAGAGACAGCAGGTAACCACTTTTATAGACTCCGTAGGAGCATGACTGAGGGTATCTCTACTCCTAGCATGAATAGCAGCCCCGCACCCCATAGGATACTGACATTATCCCACTTTTTTAACAGTAAAAAATTAAAGAGCACGCAGTGCAATATTATTAAACATAATAATATAATATAATAGTATACATAATGGTATATATACTAACAATTCTCATCCAATTATTATATACCCATAACCAAGGATGCAGCCAAATAACCTGACCATTATATCAAAATATAGATGCCAAAATAGTTAGCAAAATCTGAGTATGTCAGAAGAGTTTTGAGTAATATTTTTGTGGGGGTTGTATGTGTCTTAATTAATAAATCCTGGTCACAATGGTCCAGTAGTTTACTTCTAGGAACATCCAAAATACCAAAATGTCCAACACAGTGATAATGGTTTATGAAGTAATTTTAATTTGATCAATCCTAAAAGCTTACTAACTTAAAGACATTTAGTACATGTTTAAATCCTGTTACAAATACAAAGTCATGTTATTAGTATAAAACAGATTAAACCAATGGAAAAATCAATTAATGCACTATCATCATTATTCTGTTGGAGCTTTCTTCTCACACACTGTAAATAACTTTGTCCCACAAGATGCATCATTCCAACTTCTCAGTGGGTCTACTGTTGGTATAACTTCTACACATTCTTCACTGCCACTCTTATTATCTGGTTCCCCTTCCATCCAGTACCTATGAAGACCACAGAGAAGCAGAGTGTTGAACACTTATAACACAGAGTATAGAAAACATAAAAGATGTCCAAAACATGTCCTCTTACGTAGTTGTAAATGGTGTACTGTCAACCCAGTTCCAGGATTTTTCTTTTTTATAAATACCAATCCAGACTCTCTCCTTAAGTCCATAGATAAACAGCTATGAAAAATAATTAAGAATTTGATGACAGGATACAAATTGTCTACATTTTGACTATTTAAAAAGGTATTAATATAATGATGTTAACTTTAGTCATGGTAAGAGCATGATGATTTAAAAGTGGATAGTACAAAACATCAGTATTTTACCTGTACACATAAATACACCATTACCTGTTCTTCTCTGCTGTTTATAACAACCAAATCACCATTCAAAGCTTTACATGCTTTCTGTCCAGCCCCTGCTGAGTCCTTTGTGGAGGTGATGAAGTAACAGCTGGTATTAAACTTCAACCATCCTTCTGGACAAGGTTTCACTGAGATAAACACAGTAGACCAGCAAGTAAGAACCCATCATGTTTTATAAAGCAAAACCTGGTTTCGATTAAAGCAATATAACCCCTCAAATCCAGATTCAACAAAGGATTTACCAGTCAATGACATCATATATTTACTGTATTTAAAGATGCAGTCTGGGGGTAAGTGTGGCTTAGTGGACTAAGTCACTACATTACAGGACAAACAAAGTCATGATAGCGGTTTGTGCCTGAATATGAGTTCTTCAGCGTTCCCCGGACGTCCAGGATTTGGAATATATAAGTCAAATTATCTACCTAGCCATGTCGCTCTCCAGTGACTCCTTGTGTGCAGATTATGTACAAATTCAATCATTAAGGTACAGTTGGTGAGCGTAACCATCCTGTACATGATCTGACTAAAAGCTTTGTGTTGCATGAGCAGTGTAAAAAAAATTGTCGGCTTGGTGGACCTGGGGTTGGATGAACCATTTGAGCACCCCATCCAGCATTTGTCCAAGGAGTTGCGAAACTGCTGACAAGGCAGGGTTAGTGGGAATCGGACAAAACCATTTCAGAGATGAGAAAGATGGGGAAAATCACAGACATAAAAAATATATATTCTGCGATATTAGGACACTGGTTTTAAAAGTGAATCTGAAAATGATGTACTATTTCATATACATTACTGGTAAAACATTTAACAAAACCCAGTGATTTCTTTTTCTTTCATAGTAATTCATCAAGATGTCATTAAATTGATTTCAATATATATCCAGGACATTACCAATCTTACTTAATTCTTTCACCATTGAAAATGACTGATTTACAATAAATTATTAACAGACAACAGAAGAGCCACATTTTCAGCAGTCATTATGACCTAATGATTACAGCTGTGTGTCAAGGATAATTAATCTTTTATGATTATATTTTCTGATAAATTGATAAGTCGATTCCCAACTGTGCCAAAGTCGGGATAGTTTTTTTGTTGTTTTGTCTTAGGCATTTTAACCCAAGTTGCTCCAGGGGAATGTCCCTGTTAGTCTACTTACTGTAAGTCTCTGTTAAATGGCTTAAATGTAATGTAAATAAAGGTATACATTTTTGTCAAAACACCTGTACATTCCTAGGTTTTCAAAAATTGTTGACCATGTGTACATTGATTCAAAACAACGGGATTCATATCACTTGAAAAAGTCCAAGTATTGACATTAGCAACAACAGATGTCTAAAATCAGGGCCGGCCCGAGGCATAAGAGAACGAAGCGGCTGCTTTGGGCCCTCTAGCTACCAGGGGGCCCCCAATCAAGTGCATAGGTGACTCTGCGTGGTGGGAGGGAGCCCCCAAATCAAATTCTGCTTAGGGCCCCCAAAAGGCTTGGGCGGGTGCTGCCTAAAATGTAACATCCAGAACATTAACATTCAGGAAAAGTTGAACCGGTGATGGGCAGTAGCGTCCATTCAGTTAGCGCTGTTACTAGTTAAATTACATTTCCCAGTAGTGGGGTCGTAGCGTCACTGTATTCTGAATGAAACAGCTTTACAGTAGTGAAGCTCTTTTAGTGAAAAAGTAGTGCGGTAGCGTGGTAGCGTGGTAGCATTCACACAAGATACGTTTTCACAAGCATTTCTGAAGCTCAAGTCTGAAATACAACCACTAAGGATCAGTAAGTGACTCCACCACCATAAACAGCCTGTATATGTAGCCCACTAGTATTGTGCGAATCATGAACGATTCTTTTTTTGAACAAGTCTTTTCAGTGAAATGGGTTTACTGAATTAATGCTCTGAAAGATTTTTTCATGTTAAT
The DNA here is from genome assembly GCA_016801145.1 of Umbra pygmaea. Classification (NCBI taxonomy): domain Eukaryota; kingdom Metazoa; phylum Chordata; class Actinopteri; order Esociformes; family Umbridae; genus Umbra; species Umbra pygmaea. The sequence continues at coordinate 7,193 of JACXGM010035219.1, read as the reverse complement.
CATTTTTGCGCAAGTCAAAATCACACAGATTTAGCAGGTGAAGTCGCGCAGTGTCGTGTCGTCTAGAGTTGCTTTCAACTCCTCCTACCTCCTCCCTTTCGTTGTTTGTGGCATTCTTTCCCAGTTCATGAGCCTAAAGAATCTCTGTCTGATATTCAGAAACAGTCCTGCTCACAGCAGAGAGTGAGGAAGATATTTTAAACCCAGACTTGGTGAGCACAATCCATTCAGCAGGGAGTTTGGTTTGTATGACATTTCAGGGGAATTATGGCACTTACCATAGTGTTATTTACGCACAGCCACTTTGTACCTCAACAATTGTACCCATCTACCTCAGCCCCTACTCTGCATTTTTTTGTTTTTTTCCAGCTTATAACTGTCTGTATTGTACAGTGCCAAGCGACTGTATTCACCAACCATCTACCTCCTTGTATCGACATCTGTTGCACTACTTGTTCAAATGCCTTATTGTTTGACCTGCACACTGTATTATTTATTGTACATTCACTGTTTTATTCTCTGTTTTTACTATTTATTGTGCACTCCTTGTCTTGTAATTTTATGTGTAACTTCTTGTTGTCTGTACCTTGACACTTTTATCTTGGCCAGGTCGCCGTCTCATATGAGAAAATGTTCTCAACGTGCCCACCTGGTTAAATAAAAGTTAAATAAAAAAAAATTAAAAAAAATTGCCACACAGTGCCAGAGTCTACTCACCAAAAAGCCAAGCCACTATGTTAACTTCGGCCCAGTCTACTACAGTCAGTTAGAATTGGTGATTTATATGAATTGTGTTGTTTTTACATTGTTTGCCAATTCAAAAAGTAAATTATTAGCAAATAAAAGTATTTGTGTTACTAGGTGATGTTAGATTATGAAGAGTTGAGTTGAATATTCTATAATACAAATAAGACTACAGTTTCCTAAAATATTGTATTTCGAATGGAATTGTGTTGTACGTACTAATTAAAGTGTTTAAATTAGGTTTAAAATTAGTTTTACGAAATACTTCACTCGTCAGATTGTGCTACTCAATGACACATAACCAAATGTTATGAAATAGGTTAACCAACTAATACAATAATAGACAATGTTGCACTCACCGTAGAACCTTTGGATGGTTTTTAACTGGTCTCTCTCTTTAGTCAGGGTGTTGTAGCTGGTCTGTAACTGATCTTTCTCTTTAGTCAGGGTGTTGTAGCTGGTCTTTAACTGGTCTCTCTCTTTTGTCAGGGTGTTGTAGCTGGTCTGTAACTGGTCTCTCTCTCTAGTCAGGGTGTTGTATCTGGTCTTTAACTGGTCTCTCTCTTTTGTCAAGGTGTTGTAGCTGGTCTGTAGCTGAGCACTGTCTTTAGCCAGGGTGTTGTAGCTGGTCTGTAGCTGAGCTCTCTCTTTAGTTAGGGTGTTGTAGCTGGTCTTTAACTGGTCTCTCTCTTTTGTCAGGGTGTTGTAGCTGGTCTGTAGCTGAGCTCTCTCTTTAGTCTGGGTGTTGTAGCTGGTCTGTAGCTGAGCTCTCTCTTTGGTCAGGGTGTTGTAGCTGGTCTGTAGCTGAGCTCGCTCTTTAGTTTGGATGTTGTAGCTGGTCTGTAGCTGGTCTCTTTGTTCATTCAGGGTGTTGTAGCTGGTCAGTAGCTGTTCGCTCTCTTTAGTCAGGTTATCATAACTGGTTTGTAACTGGTTGTAACTGACTTTTTGGTCACTCTGTGTTGAGTGTTGATGACAAAAGTCTTCATCTGTAACAGAGCAGGGATATCAGACATGTATAATTATCAGTGTTTCTGGTATATCATCATACTGTAGTAAGAGTGCATTATGAGTATCACTGAACATCATCAGTTATAACAGACACAACTCTCTCTGGTATATCATCATACTGTAATAAGAGGGGATTTTGAGTATCACTGAACATCATTAGTTGTAAAAGACACAACTCTCTCTGTGTTGATGGGGTCTTCCCCTGTTCTGTAACCATCACACTAAAAATCATCTATTAATTGTAAAGTGTTGGAGCCATGTAATATGTAAGCATTTTAAAGGTACCATATGTATTGTATTGTTATGTCTATTTGCTCTAAGTTCCATGGAACCATCAAACATAACGTGAATTATTATATATTTAACAATACATTACCTTGTCTGTGAACATATTTTCTTACAGAGACGCTAGATCAGCTGGTTGACATTGACGACAACAAAAAACCCATGATCCCACACTACTTCCCAAAGTCATCCAAATACCAATTCTGTTGTTGTTTTGATTGAGAGATCCCTAGTGGCCAAAAACTACATATTCTACGTTTACTGCACTTATAAAATGGTTGCCAATATTTTATTTGTGAAAATTATATTTTTAATTTGTATTATCTTTAGTAAAAGACAATAGTAGGGAGGCATGCGTTTATCGTCTAACATCAAGTTACCACCAGTCCTCTTCTTACAGTTGCAATGTTAGAATTCCACATAAAACAAGTAGTTCCTATTAAATTAGTCATTTATATCACATACAGGTCCTTCTCAAGAAATTAGCATATTGTGATAAAGTTCATTATTTTCCATAATGTAATGATAAAAATTAAACTTTCATATATTTTAGATTCATTGCACACCAACTGAAATATTTCAGGTCATTTATTGTTTTAATACTGATGATTTTGGCATACAGCTCATGAAAACCCAAAATTATTGGCTGTTCCATCAAATAGTATGCTTATGTGTGCAGAAAAATGTGTTAAAACATATTCAGATGGTTCATTTGTAAGAAAAGCAGCTGATGTTTCCATCTAAAAATCAGCATAATGTAAATCTCAAAATGATCTATATCAAGCAACTTCATGAGAAAAGTATCACATTAGTTTTGGTCTAAATGTGTGGTTCTAGTGTACATTTGCTTGTAGTGCTGTTATGTCCCAGGTTTTTGCTACCAATTATTAATTGAAATACAGCTTGCCTGGATAGGAAACTGAAAGGACAAAGTGTATCTATACTAATGAATCTAGTGTGGGAGTGTATCGTGACATCAAATTTAAAAACATGACACCACTATAATTCTTATTCTTCAGGGTTAATGGCAGCTCAGAACCAACTTAAGGTGCATATACTGCCACCAACTGCACTGGAGTGTAAGGCCAGTGACTAACGGTTTAACGGTAGGCTAAAATAAGATTCTGTGATGATACGTTAACTCTTTCCATTTATTGAACCCAGTAACACAATTACCACCAAATCATTACGTGCTATTAAAGAGTAATTAGAACTTCACAACGTGCTGCCTTCATAGTGATTTGCAGTTTTTTCATAGTATTTCTTGAGGATGCACATCAAATGCATTGTAATCTGGAAGTAGCATATAGCACTACTGCCAGATCTGTTGGGACCTCAGCTAATGATTACCACAGTATCTTTACTAGAACTACCTTTTCTGTTATGGGAGGTCAAATTTTTTATTGCGTTGGATTTGTATATTAAATCACTGTCACTTCATTTTATTAGGCATTATATTAACAAATGAATATATCTATGTGAATGCAAAAAATAAAATAAACGTTGTTAAATTAAAACCTGTAATGGAGCATGCTGGGAATTATTATAATAAGTGGTGTGGCTAACAGTGAGCCACATGAACCACACACTTAGACCAAAACTAGTGATATATAAAGTGATATATTTTCTCATGAATTTGCTTGATATAGATCTTTTTAAGATTTACAGTATGTTGCTTTTTAGATTTTGAAAACATCAGCTGCTTTTCTTACAAATTATTCCCCTTAATATGTTTGAAACACATCTTTCTGCACACATAAGCATACTATTTGATAGAACAGTCAATACTATTTTATCTATTCTAAAAAATATTTTTAAACTTTGTTTTTTTAATTACTTTTTAACTTTACTCTGACTGATGATGCTTTGTTATATTTTTAGGTTAACCTGGGTGTACATTGAATTGTCAGAATATTGACAAAATAAAAACTCTGCTGCCAGTAGATTACTGTAAATCTATTAACATACAGTTATACATTGTAAAACAATGAACAGTACCAATGCTGTAAATATACAACACTTTACTGGCAACTCTGCTGCCAGTAATCAACTGTAAATGTCAGAAAATAAAGTAATAAGCTGTAAACTTGAAACACAATACCAAAATGTCTGAAAACCAGTCTGTATCTGGTGTGACCACCATTTGCACAGACTGACATGTTCAGGATCATGGACAACACTACTTGAATCAGTCCAGTCCAAGCTGAGATGACACCTTTTGCACAGATACTAACAGACTTCAGGTCAGCCACAACTGGGCCACTGCAGGGCCGGCAATCCAAAACGGATGTGGCCCGGATAAAAGTGGCAGATGTGGGCCAGATCTGGCCCGTTTTATTTTGCTATCTGGGTGTAGAATACAATATTATTACAAAAGCCAACAGGATGAGGGAAAACTGACCTAACGTAGTTGTAGATGATTTTACGCAGGATCACAAGTGAGTGAATGACATTCATTTATCTGGTCCGTGTTGCAAGCAACTCAAGATGTTTCCAGTATTCAGATATATTTTTAAAATCTGTGGTCAGGCTGTCACATTAGCCACTTTCCGACCAAGTAGTTACATGAACGTAGTTATAGGAACAGTCCACTTCTAAACAGTTCTACTAACTACTCTCCCCCAAAACCGGTTTTGCTATTTGCATTCGCACTGGTCAAGTGGCCATAGGAACTGATAGGAGGGATAAGGGAGTGACGCAAGCACCGCAACAGGCTTTTATAGCGTCGTCACTGAACTTTAGTGTAGCGCTACATACAACATTTCACAGTTTAATGTTTGTAACACTGGGTGTATGATTGGAGATAAGTGTGTAAATCATCATCTGGTTGTTTTCAGCCCAAGTAGTGCTGGGTTCCTACCGCGGCTTGCTATTTCAGATTACGAGGCTGAAAATTACATCCAATACAATTTTATAAAAATAATGTTGTGATGATAATGTCCTAATAACGGAGTTCGAACCGTGGCGTTTAAAAACTAGACTGGATTCATAGAAATTGAGTAGCTACTTAACACAGAAACACAAAAGACGAAGGCTCCAGCATGATATGTAGCATTATACACAACAGACAAACGAAGCGACCGGTGTAATTTATAAGCTGGACCAATCAACGTGGACCTAGGAAAAGGGAAAATGGAAAGACCCTGCTCTGGAGTAGGAGCTAAAAAGGTTATAGGAACGGCGGTGCGAGGAACTAAATAATCCGCCATTTCTTCTATCGGAAAGCAAGAAAAAAAGGGTTATAGGAACGTTATGTTCTAGGAACTGCAAAAATCCCTGCGGTCGGAAAGCGGCTATTGCTAGCCATGCCATGTAACATGAATAACTAGTCACAATGTTGCCACAGTATAGTATAGAACAGTGTTTCTCAAACTTTTTTCAATATTGTACACACTTTGAATTGCCTTTTTAAGCCAAGTACCCCCTGACCTGCGCCAAGTACCCCCTGACCAGCGCAAAACATTTTGGTAGAAAAAAAGTCTACAATACAGTGCTGGCAGTGACAGATTCATTTAACAACAATCTTTTTTAAACAAAAACATTTAAATGCTACATTTAAAATGTTTAGAATCCATCACTTTCATTATTATAGTATAATTATTTAGGAATTATGCATGACATATTTTTAAATTAGAATTTTTGTGAAAATGTAATGTACCCCCTGCAGTACTCCAAAGTACCCCTATTTGAGAAACTCTGGTATAGAGCTTGGCAACCGACGTCACTGCGCAGTGCATTCTGGGACGTAAACAAGAGTCCGCCGCCATTTTGTGAGGCCACAATAATAGTGTCGAAATCAATGTTGAAAAGTCAATTAAAAGAACAAAATCTACTATACATACTTCTACTGGATGCAAGAACGTTACCTGGAAAAGGTGCCTACAAGAGAATGTACTCGCGTCCGACGATTTACCTCCGACATTTCAGTTAGTCTGTGTGAGTGCATATACCGGGCTCAGTTTAGTAATTTTAAATCTATGGCAGCCCACGTTCAGTTCACATCTTGAGGATCAGTCTGAAGTTTCCCTGAGCTTGTGAGATAAACATGTGTGTCTTAATTGTATGCTTTGTAGATGAAAGATAACTGTTATCATTCACATACATTTGAGTAACTTAGTCGACATTTATCCAGGTAGACAAGTCATGTAACAATTGTCGTTGCAGGACATGCCTTGTCTAATGACATCTGTGCTATAGATTTATGATTGGATTTTCTTTCTCGTTGGGTCAAAACTACTACAAACCTTAGTCAGAATTCGGAATCATAAAAGCAAAAAACAGCAACTGCAAAAAACAACACCGTAGTTTAAAACAACAGAGCATATAATATATGTAAAATATTGATTTTAGCTCTATATGGTAAGTAGTACACTTAAAAAGAAACCCACATAAAAAGTAAAAGACATGATTAATGTAAAAAAATGGCTTAGTAGGGGTTTGTTTCCTTGATTGTATGATGTTGATGAGTTGAAACTATTTGTGATTGATCTTTGTCAAAATAAATATTTTTCTAATGCATACATTGCTTGTTTACCTTATTCCACTTATCATATGTACCTGTACAATAGATAACCTTGGTGTTTAAGTACCCTCGTAGCACATTGTGGCCTTCGGACAACAAACCAATGTCTTATTGGGGAGGGGGGATTTTATGATCAATATGTTATCAGGGACCCCCAAGCTCCCAGAAAATGGGGTTGTATGTCCCCCCCAAAATAAAAATTGATGTCATAAAGGGTTAGTTTGACTTCATACATTTTATTTACATGCCATTTATTACAGTGCACACAACAATGTCTGTATTACAGTTCCCACAAACAATGACTGTAGATCTGGCTACTTTGATTTTTTTTAATTTTCTTTTGATTTTTTTTCTTTGAGTAAAGACTTGTCCTATTTCAAAAATGTCCACAGTGATTTCAGGCAATAAGTCGCAAGTACACAGTAAAAACACAGTGTTAAATTAACACTCTTCAGTGTGTATGTAGGTCCACTGGACCTACATAAACACTGAGAGTGTTCATTTAACACTGACGTTTTTGCTGTGTAACCTTGAGGCGGCACCACACTACTTTTAAAAAGTACTGGGGCAAATGCCAGCTCACCACACATTTGCCGGTGGCTCTGATACTTGTGCCCACTGCTCTTTCCAT
>JACXGM010035218.1:0-11743 GCA_016801145.1 Umbra pygmaea | reverse complement strand
TACACTAAGTGCTAGAGTAAACCAAAACATTGTCGTTGTATCTTCGTACACTAAGTGCTAGAGTAAACCAAAACATTGTCACTGTCCAGTGAATTAAGGTGCTCAATGCTACATACAGTTTTTTAACACTCAAAGATTGGTGTTTTTTATGTCCGCTTTGCACTTTGTTTTTAAAAACCTTTTGAGGCACTGCTTTTTCTGTATAATTTCATACACAGTACAGCCAAAAAATACAAATCCAATGTTTACATTATTAGTATGCTATTGTGGAATACATGTAAGCCATAATAGAAATTTCAGAGAAATTCATTCGTATGCCCCCAGGTGTTGAGAACCAGTGTAACAGTGTTGGACATACAAATAGGTAAATGAAACATGTGCATATATTCACTATTTGCCCCATTGTGTTAATAAACCTAACCATACCCCCCCCCCCTCAAAGTTACCTGTTTTATTACATTCTGTAGAGCTGGTCTACCTCACTAATATGTATTGCCAAGCTGCAAAACATTAAATCCCTTGATTTCAGATCTATATTCAACTTATTTAGGGTTTGAATGATCAAGACCAATGTCAGCATGCGTGTATTTTCATCTAATACTCACTGCAGGCAATACCACATGTGGGGAATACCCACTGCAGGCAATACCACATGTGGGGAATACCCACTGCAGGCAATACCACATGTGGGGAATACCCACTGCATGCAATACCACATGTGGGGAATACCCACTGCATGTAATACCCCATGTGGGTAAAGCGGAATCAATTCATCGCCAGGTTCAATTAATTATTTTTATTATTTGGACTGTTATATTACTGCTGTATGCACACTATGTATATACAGTGCCTTGCGAAAGAATTCGGCCCCCTTGAACCTTTCGATCTTTTGCCACATTTCAGGCTTCAAACATAAAGATATAAAACTGTAATTTTTTGTGAAGAAGCAACAACAAGTGTTTGCTAATACTAGCAGCTAAATTGGTGTTTACGGCTAGCTTAATGCAAACTAATATTGGTGATAGGTACATTTATATTTTGGTTAAACCCTCTGGCTCCAATCCCATGCATGACATATCTCAATTGTATTAAGGTAAAATAACAACTGGTAAATACTAGGTAGCATGCACAATAAATGACAAGAAGCTGGAAAACATGACGTATGCAATGACTCTGGTTACCATGATGATGCCATCACTAGGCTGATTTAAGAATTGACTTTAGGCTGCTATCCCTTCAAGGTCTAAGGGGTTTTAGGTCCGCCTGGCACATAGTTGACTTTTTGGCCTCTAGAAAGGTCATACTTTGGTTATGGTTCTGGACTCAGCAAGCCCATGGCTACAACATAGAGAAATGAAATACAACATCCTAGGTCATTTAATTTTATGTTTTATTAAATATTTATCCCAAAAAAACTAAGAACATATGCATTTTTTGTTGTTTTTGTAAAAGCATGTAAACCATGATGAATATCACAAGTCAACATCAAAATGCTGCATCCATTTCTTACTATATTTCTATATGTTTTTTAAAATCCCATTCATTTTTCACTTTTTAAAAGTGTTGGTGTTATGCAGGATGATGTCCTACATCATTACAGAGTTGTTATTTTGTCATTTTTACTTCCTGTCTGTAATGTGTTTAGTAAAATAGGCGACCACCTAAAAAACATGACCGACTTTGAGGCACCATAGCTTTGGCTGTGTTTAACCCACAGGAATGAGCTACCACTCATTATTTTTGTCCCTCCACACTTCCAACTAATGTTAGACCTACCTGTTGCCTTCCCCGGGTTTCCTGATCACCATCCTCACACCTGAATGAAATGAACTCACTGAAAAATTTAATATGGAAAAACGAACATGGAAAATATTTTACATAATGTTTGTTTGACAATATGTCAATGTGACAGACATGAGGTTGGCGATGGCACGGGGGCAACCAGGGATGTTGATTAGGTTGACACTTGTCACAATTTGGTTGCCAAGGGCAACCGGGCAACCAATAATATCGAGCCCTGATATATACCATAGAATTATTTAGAATTATGTTAGGCCTACAGTGGCTGATATTCTTTAAAATAAACCTTTATTATTTAAAGCCAATACATGATGATGTCCAGCACACTTATTTATTTATTTGTTTTTTTGGGGGGGCACCAAAATAGTTGCTGCATACCCCTCTGACACTAGGTAGTTGTGCCCCTGCATGTTTGTGTGCTACAAGCATAGTGTGCATGCACTGTGCATATGCCTAGGTGCATTTTACCAATTTGCTGTAAAAATAACAATGAAATGCTGTGCCATTGACTTTAGACCAGGTTTTTGTTGGTCAATGGCGATAGCAATACACCCAGAATTATCCTGAACACACCTCCCTGTTAGACCAGAAAGCCCATGGGCGCAAAAAATGGGTGCAGGTGCATTTGCTATTTAAACAATGTGGGCTTTGGATGGGAAATTGACAACTGTGTCGGTCTTAAACTAGCAAAGACACTTGCTTTCGGGCTTTCCGCTGCATTGCGCTGCGTTGCGCTGCGTTGCGCTGCGTTGCGCTGCATTGCGCTGCGTTGCGCTGCATTGCGCTGCATTGCGCCGGGTGCAAGATAGGGCCCCAATTATCCACCACCATATTTAACTGTGGGCATCGGCTGCCTTTCCTTGTATGAAGTCACATCTGACAACCACACACAATTCCAATTGTTCCAATAGCGATTGGGAAATTACAGGTGCTGCACTTTATTTTTTGTCCTCAATGAGGGTTTTTTTACATAGATGTGGCATCTAACTGTTGAGTTGAAACTTGGTAATCCAGAAACTAGTCTGTTCTGAAAAAAGTTCATCCTCTTCGATGCAAATTTGCAAGGGTTCCAAAGTTCTTGCCCTTACTGTGCCTGGTGATATTTAACTGTTTATTTTTTTGTATTCTTTTTCTTGTCTGTGTATGTCAACAGCCATCTGTCTCCTTTCAGCTGAAAGCTCTTTGGTTGTACCCATGGAGATGAATGACAAAAGAGATTTTTCACGAGTGTGACCTCAAACTCCAGGAAAACAGAAACAATGAAAGGCATCAGTACAGATCCTGGAAACTGACACCAACTAAAAAGCCTAGAATTTATTAACGGATGCCATTTGTTTGGTTTTATTTTAAATGTTCGTAAGGGGTGTCAATGCCTTTGAAACATATGTTTAGCAGGAACATTCATACTACTCAATGAAAAGTTTTTTGTTTGAGGAATTATTGTTTTATTAAAATGTATGGCTTTACCTTGTGTTTAAGGCCACAATATGGCTCATTGTCTATTTTTTGCATTCGCTTTTTGCACCATTTCATAAAGGGTGCAAATATATTTGAGTTGACTGTGTATTATATACTGTATACAGATGTGTGTGTTTATATTATAATATAATGTTATATTTTGTTATACATGCAACAAATCCTGTCTTAATGCCCATATAAATAATTGTAAATTATTTTCTTATATGGATTAAGTCTTGTGCACAGTACTGTTTATACAGTATATATTGGATTTGGGTTTATAATTAACAGTACTGTGCTCAGTTCAATGGGAAAGACTGAAAATGTGCGTAAATAATGTGTGCAACTGTCTACTTCCTGAATTTAACTCAAGCATGTCTTATTAAAAATGGAAAAGGGGCCTATGCCACATTAGGGATTAGAAAGTTGATGTATTTAACCATGAAATGAGCCCCTCTGCTAAACGCATTGCAGATTGATGAATATTTCCTTCAATAGAGGATGGCTATATTTTCGGCAGTTGCATGGGGAATGTGAAGGAGGATTGGTGCAAATCTGTATGTTAATCCCTGGTAACCTGCCTGACACCTCATCACTACAAAATAACATCAAAATCCTTCCACTAGATTACTGATAAGCTTCCTATATGGGGAGCCAATACTGCTTTTTAATAGATGGAACACAAAATGCCTGCAACAGATTACATTCATCATTGAATGGAAATTGCATGCAATAATGAATTATAGGCAGGATGCATAAATTTCACCCCTGCAAGTTTATAGTACAAAGTAGAAGAGATGACAGGTCATCTTAGGCACAGTAGTAACATGGTAAGTGCATAAGCAGTATACAGGCATGCAAACTACTGTGAGCTAATCTGAATTCAGACGAACATGATTATGTGTTCATGTAATGAATTACATCATCATAATATTGTGCTACCAACAGCTCTTGATAGGGACTGCATCTATCAAAATCGAATAAGGAGTGGTGTTTAGAGACTGCAATGCTCCAAAACATATGCAGACATGTCCACAGTGGCCCTGATGTTTTTAAACCATATGTCTTCCAGCTGTCTTGCCTTTGTTTGCCCACACCCATCTGCAGTATGAGGCAGCAAATTGGAGAAATTGTTTACACCTGTGTGAAGACTAACAACTAGCTACTATACTCAGTACAATTTAAATGGCTCTTAATGGTTTCTTTTTGACTTCAATGTTTTCTGAAATGCATGCGGTAGCCTATACCTTCGGATCTCTGACACATTATGTGAGTAGCAGAAGATTTATGAGCACAACTAATGCATATTAGGGGAATGTGAGTTATACTGGGGTATGAACTGCAATACTGACTGTTCACAAAGCACAACATTGGTTATCGTGTTGTTTCCTCACACATGGTTGCGAGTCAAACACAGATATAATTAAATTAAGATTGGGACAGAATAGATGCTTCTTTTTTGGTTTCAATGTGAAATTGAACAAAATAGTGGCTTTAAAACCTACTTTTCAATCATTTCATTTGTTTGACATTTGTCAGTGTGAAAACAATAATTTGAACTATAGTTTATAATTTATGTGTAAAGAGGCATAATGTAAGTACTTTGTGGAACATCTCGCCTCCCATTGATCTAGTCCTCTGGTGTCATTGGTGCTGTTTTTTAAGACGAGAAAGAAATTGTCCCCTGGTTATCTGATGATTAAGTCCAAGTTAGAGGAAGTGTGGGTGTGTTCCTGTGTTCACTCACTTAGTGCTCATTGATCAAACATATTATGGACAAGTGCACACGGTGATGTTCTCACCTTGCCACAGAACTGCATTTCATTATTGACTTGTCCTTGATCATGCCTCTTGTTTTCAGCTAAGTGCTGTATTATACAACATATAATTAACTTCTGCAGTTATGTAAAGTGTTCTTGTTTTTTCACCTTCATGTTATTGTCCGTGACCCATTGATGCTGCTTTATGTGCTGTTTATAGGAGTTGCTAACCGGTTTGTAAAGCAAAACATGGCCACAATAAGTTTCCTAAAGACAGTCATTCCTAATAGTTAAAAAATAATACATTTTTGGACTGCTAAATCTCACCAAACCCTGTATTACACAAAATGTGCAGCAGTGCAGGGCTCTACAGTGCAACCATTTGCAAAAAAATATATACATTAAAGAATATGCTACTACTCCTGTGCAGACTTGATTTAAAAAGGAATGGTCAGCTGTTGTTTTTAAGATTTAAGCTAGCCAAACACAGCTTATATTCACATGTGGTGCATTTATTCAGTAAAAATGCACAACGCAGGAGAATAGACCCTTGGATAATAAATCACAGGTCTAGCCTGATAAGGTACAATAGTCACAAATTAACAGGTCTAGCCAGACAATGTATCGTTGTATCGATAACAAAGGTCAAACACGACAGACGGAACAACACTAACATACAATAACAACTGCAGTAGGAGAGCAAGGGGAACAGATTTACATTGGGGATAATTACAAATGACACACAGGTGAGAACAATGAGGTTGGGCGGTGGCATCAGTAGCTTGGTGACGTCCACTGCTGGAGCCGCAATGAACCAGGAGAGGACACAGCAACAGAGGGAGATGTGACATCAGCGTAGACCCTCAGTGGCAAATGGGACTTTTTGGAATTCCTTTTCAGGTGGATTCCATTATGTAGCTATAGCACTGTACTGTAGGCCCTTTCTATTCTATAGATACACATAACACTGTCCATTTTATTTATATATGCATATATACATTCTATAGATGTAGCTTTGCAAGTCCATTACATTATATAGATGTAGTGCTGCAAGTCCATTACATTCTATAGATGTAGCACAGTCCAGCTTTCCCCGTTGAGGAGTGTGGGTCTGGTCCAACTCTGTTTTTGTCAGTGGGTGAAAATGTACTCCAGACAATGTCAGTGCACATACATCTTAACTGATCCAGACCAGCAGTCTCTGTTAGGTCTGGTCTGTTTTGATCTCATCGCCAGCTATTTGGTAGGCCACAGTGCCCCTCTCTCACTGACAGGATTAATAATCACTTCTCAATGGCCTTGTCTGGGATGGCTGTGTGATGATATTGTTTAACCGCAATAAGTTATTCCCTGACGTAGGCACGTTGACCCTGCTTCTGCTACCCTACATCTCTCTTGCCAATGTGGGGTGACAAATAAGGCTCGGCCTTCCTGTTGGCAACACATTCACAAAACTGCAGCTTTTATCTCTGCGTGCCTTTCTGCCAGCTCAAGCCTTAGCTAAATCCAAGCCAATGCTACTCTGATACTCTATGTTGGGATGAGTGATAGAAAGCCTGTGTTGGAGATAACAGGCAAGTGAATGGATTCAGTGCATTCATAGTCATCTCTGGCTGTCACACTAAGGGCTCGTAAGCAATTACGCTCATGTTTCTTTACATTGGCTTCGAAGAACGTCAGTTACAGTAGTCGGTGCTCTTCGGAATAAAGGTCTGCCACGTATTGAATGTCGTGTTGCATAGCTAAAGTATTGCAGTGCCGTTGCCTTTCCATTTGCCCAGGATGATAGTGTAGGGCCACCAACATCTCTACGTGTATGAAAAACCTGGATGAATTTGCATATTTGCCTCCCTGCTGGGAGCGGTGACACAGGGAGAGCGGAAAGAAGCACATCATCTGGAGCGTGAAATCCCTTAAACTGGTTGTGTGACACTCGGGGACTAGTCGGGGGCCACAAGCAGCTGACAGGCTTGTACATCCACAGGTTAACAGGGTGGAGCACTAACTAGGACTGTGCAGCTGCACACTGTTTACACAAATCATCTGTTTTAACTGGTTAAAGCATGGCAGCTCACCACGTATGAATAGATTCATTGGACAACCCATTCCAGTACTGTCACCACTGATTTCCAACAAGGTGATGCTCTTCTGTTTTGAATTGGAAATGCTTTATCACTATCGGTTTGTCTTTGCAAAATATGACAATACAGCATGTAATTGCGATACTGATTGTTTTATTTGTTTAGAGTAGCTTCTGGTTCATGCAGCCTCTCCCCATTTGAAGCTGTATTCGAGCGACTCAATGGAACTCAGTAGTTGTATGACACCTCTGTCTTATTTCAATTCATTATTCAAAACTAACTGGCCATTCATTATTCACAACTGACTGCCAATTGATCTAGACACTTTGATTCATAAATCCCTACAGATGCAGAGTGAGAATGGTTTAAAAGTACAACATAATGTTAAATATACCAGGACACTCAATGGATGTAATGTGAAGGAATGCCAGGTTGACCTGTGGTAGCATTCTAGTTTAGACTCCTCCAGGTAACCTGCAGTGATACTGTAGCTAGCACACTGTATTCTCTTCCTAGTTGCTGATGCAACTGCAGCTATAAATAAGCACACCTCTGATGAGTATAGAGAGAAGGGACTGGGTAAACCCCAGAGACATGGTCCTACCTCATCTGACCTCGATAATGGAGCAGCGTTGTGAGGAGCAAAGCAGGGAAAACAGATCAGGTCAGGGTTCACTTCAGGTCTGAAAAAACAGCACTGTCAAACCTGTAGAGGTGGTCGTTCCCTGGCCTCCTAAGTACCCAAACTCAACCCCTGTCCACCACACTGTGTTCCCTGTACCATTTTGTTCCCTGTTGATTCCTGCTCATAGTGGAAGAAATAAAAGCAGCGTGTTCTTCCATGCCAGCCGTTTATATATCCAGAATGCAGAGGTGTTGGTGCCTTTGGAAAGCATGGACCGGATTCAACAAAGCAGTAGTGTTTTTCTATCATAAGAGTATTCCTGCCACCTTTGCCCTTACCACACTCTCTTGTACAGCACTTCACTGTCTTTGTCTATCTCCAGTCCAGTCTCACATTTATTGTGGGAGAATTATTTTTTTTTTCAAAAACTTATGTCACAGAGCTGTTATGTTTTTGTGTGTTTATATGAGACCTGATTTGCCATTGCATTCTCATGGCAATACTTGTGGAACCATACATAATGGAAATTTAGCTGCATTAAATAGGCAGACTTACAGTACTGTCACAACATTCAAAGGCAGGTGCGTCTTTACAAGTCTAGGACTCTTTATTAAACAAAACAATGCTTAACAGGAGAAAAGGAACCACAAATGATTAACAAACAGATCAAACTAAATACCTAACTAATGAGGGGAGTGTGTGCAGCTGGGGACTAATTAACAAAACTGATAGGGCAACTAAAACATGTGACAGGGTCATGTGAACAAAGGCAGGAAACTGAATCAAAACAAATCACACAGGGGAGAAAACACTAAAGACAGGAAACATTATAAGACAGAAATAACAATGAACAGAAACTAATCTAACTAAAACACACATACAGCGGGGACATTTGACACTTACGATATGGCCAATCAAAATGTGAGTGTTTTTTACGTTTTGAATCGCCGTTCTACTGGAACATTTTCAAGAATAGACCGATTGGTTACAATTTGAAGTACTTGAATGTTTAGTTCAGGGATAATATGCTAGGTTTTTGAGGTTAAGTTTAGGGTAAGGTTAAGGTACACTGACGTTTTCACGTTTCGTAAATGTACAATGCTTTTCCTGCCTCCGGAAATGTAAACGTGCACAAATGTTTTGGTTTTAATTCAATTCTGTAGGTATCGCCATGAAAACAGCCTGGAATTGCGCAAAAATACACATATTTCCTGATACAGTTTTTTTACATTTTTGTTCACAGCTATTTGTGCATGAAGCCTCTCCACATCTCGCCCTTCTCTCAACTATCCCTACACTGTGAACAGGGTCTGCCCACGGGTGTGTGTATGCTTTGTGATGGTTATAAGTTGACCTGTCATTCCTAATTGAGTTGAATTTATTAAAGAGGAACAGATAAAGGGAGTATAGCACAGGGGCCACACGTCTACACAGTGTCTACGGTAGCAGTTTTCATGCTAGTACTTATAGCTTCTCGACAACATGATTCTGACACATCCATGATGTTCATCATTATTCGTGGGGAGGACAAGAACAATTGCAACACCTATTGGATTAGACAGACGGAAAAGCAAGAGGGACTGAACATTTTCATTTAGCGCAGCACTTCAGGGACCAAAGAGCGCTATCATGTTTTTTGTTTGCTTTATGACTCAGCACCATTGATCGTCGTATTTTAATGCCAGGAGTGCAGTTATTCTGTTCCTCAAAGGGCGAGTTGTGATGTGGCCATTATGGTTTCATATTAGCACTGGCCTTGTGCACTTATCAATTGTACTGTAAATTATAGAGCGTTTAATATTGCATTGTCTGCCTGAGAAGTGGTAATTGTGATAATTCTTCAGGTGTACAACACGGCCTTTGTCGAGAGACGTCTATGTAAATGCAAGATGGATGGAGGTCTGCATCTGCAGTTGGATGTCATACTATTGGGCTCTGCACTGCCTTGGCTGAATCAATCTGGCTTGAGGACTGTCACCATGTTTCTGTTCCTGTCAATCTGGAGTAAAAACCTCATAATCATAACCCCATCACACATTATATTCTCTGTAGCTCAAAAGCAAACACAGGTACGGAGTCATGAGCCTAGACAGCTACACCAAATTCTGGCACAACAACAACATTTTTGTTTGCTTGAGTGGTGACAGCTGGAAATCCATACCATAGGATACCTGTAAACAAAAGTCACTTTTGCTTCTTTTGAATCGCTTGAGTAAACCTATTACCTACCCAAGAGTATTTTTTGTTTTTTAGAAACAGATTAGAGTCAACGTTAGTAAACATATTCTGGAGTCAATGGATGTCCAGGGAGTACCCCCATGTCAAACAAAAGTGTCTCAACTTTGTCAATAGATACCACCGTGCCAGGGGGGTATGGAGGAACTGGGCACCTAAAACCCACTGCCATACTAGCAGGATAACCTGAAATACACCCAGACATATTGTCCCAGATATGCTACCAATATTTTTTGGGACTTTACATTAAAAAAGTAAGTTTACCTTAACCTCACACTAACCTTAACCTCAATAACCTAGCATTCAGGCATGACAATCTTTCCCAAGTACTTAAAATTGCATCTGATTGGTCTATTTTTGGAAATGTTCCAGCAGAACGGCGATGTACAAAAGCTCACATTTGAATGGCCATATCCTAAGTCTGTCTACGCCAGGAGTGTCCAAACCCCTCCATGGAGGGCCCAGTGTATGCAGGTTTTCGCTTTCACCTTGTACACGGCTGATGGAGTAGCTCACTAATTGGTTAGGATCTCCCCTCACCTGGCAGTCTAGGTCCTAATTTGGGTCTAATTGAAGGGAAAGACCAAAAACCAGCACTAGGCCCTCCATAGAAGGGTTTGGACACCCCTGGTCTACGCAATGCGGCACAATTCCCATTACCATAAGAATGCGTTGTTGCAAATATTTTGATACATGCTGAGTGACAGTGTATATTAATGTCAAAGACATTAATCTGACCACCCCTCCTCTCTCATATAGCATGATATTTTCTATAATACACCTCATGGTACTGGGTGTCTCTCGCATAGCATGGTGTACTCTGTAATACACCTCATGGTACAGGGTGTCTCACATAGCATAGTGTACTCTATAATACACCTCAGGGTGGGAAATTAACACCCGCCACCCGCCAATGGCGGGAAGATTTTCACAATAGCGGGTAACATTTCCCTATCTACCAGCCACTCTGGCGGGTGAAATGTACAACATATGATACGTTTTTTTTTATTCGGCTACTTTAAACATTACTGGTTTCGGATTGGAGATAAATGCGTTTGACAAACATGCGGAAGCTTACTCATTAACAAAGAAAGATGCACTTCTGTCGAGGTGCATATTTGATTGGTTTTCACGGAGCTAGTCTGTGAGAACTCCAGCCTTTAGCTGCAGTACCATAAACATAGTGCGGTACAGAAGAAAAACAAATCAATTTAGTTCCCTGTATTAAGCCCGAGTAAACTAGATTAAGTCAATATAGAAAATGTTAAAGACAAAACGTGTATAATTACACATATGGGGAAGTTGATGTGATTGTGATACGATTTTATGTTATCGAAAAAAAAAATCACACACATACAGCACGGAATTCTAAACGCTCATTGGATGATTCAGCTGTAACTCAAATCACTCGTTTAGTCTGCGATAATGATTGGATTCTGATTAACGCGCTCTCATTTTCACAGAGACATTTACATGCGCAATGTCCAACTGTAACTTAGTTTATTAACAGCGGATTCTAATTCAAGTATCTTAAATCTCCATAATATGGTTTCTTATTATATTTAATGTTGTAAGAAGTTTTGTTTCATTATTGAAGAAGCACTTGCAACTTTGATGGGTGATTAGGCTATTGGAGTCAGATGGCTCAGTGGTTAGGGAGTCGGACTAGTAGTCAGAAGGTTGCTGGTTAGATTCCCTGCTGTGCCAAATGTTGTTGTCTTTGGGCAAGGCACTTCACCCTAAATTGCTCCAGGAAGAATGCCCCTGTGCTTAATCACTCTGGA
>JACXGM010035217.1:0-11745 GCA_016801145.1 Umbra pygmaea | reverse complement strand
GTATTACTCTGTCCGTGGATATCCCTTGTTGTGCTTTAGCCATCCAGTTATTCCGTTTGTGACCTATGCCTGCTTATTTGGTTAACTCGGCCTGTAGATCTACTCTTTACCTGTTCCTATGGAATGTCTAACGGGTCAATAAATACCATTGGGCTATTTGACATTGTTTGAAGTATTTCCTCAGTACAGACATTACAACTACCATAAAACTACCAGCACTGATAGTGTTTTGGTACTCCTGCTGTAATACTACCAGTACTGAAAGTGTGTTGGTACTCCTGCCATAATACTACCAGTAGTGATAGTGTGTTGGTACTCCTGCTATAATACTATTAGTACTGATAGTGTGTTGGTACTCCTGCTATAATACTACCAGTACTGATAGTGTGTTGGTACTCCTGCCATAATACTACCAGTAGTGATAGTGTGTTGGTACTACTGCTATAATACTACCATTACTGATAGTGTGTTGGTACTACTGCCATAATACTAGCAGTACTGATAGTGTGTTGGTACTCATGCCATAATACTACCAGTACTGATAGTGTGTTGGTACTACTACCTTAATACCAGCAGTACTGATAGTGTGTTGGTACTACTGCCATATTACTAGCAGTACTGATAGTGTGTTGGTACTACTACCTTAATACCAGCAGTACTGATAGTGTGTTGGTACTACTGCCATATTACTAGCTGTACTGATAGTGTGTTGGTACTACTACCTTAATACCAGCAGTACTGATAGTGTGTTGGTACTCCTGCCATAACACTACCAGTGGTGATCATGTGTTGGCACAGTAGACTCCCTGCTAAGAGATATTTAAGCACAGCATGGCATTAGACAAACATTATAATTTACAAATTATAATTTAACGAAAACGCTGTGTTGACTCAGACAGTGTCTAGTTGTGTGACTCTGAGCTTGTTCCTGGATGGAAGATCATATCTTAGCTTAGGTGACTAGAGACTTTAATGTTGGGGTCACTTCCATTTGACTTTCCACCATTCACAGACTACAGTTACATAACATTCATGAAAACCCATAAGGTTCCTTTTTGGATTTTGGAGTTCATGAATCGAATGGAACAGCATGTCCTGAGTTGAAATTGAATTGACCTCAACCAACCCGCAGCTAGCCTTGCCTTTTACCCTGCCAGGTTAATGAAAGTGGTATCAGCCATGTAGCATAAATGCAAGATGTTCCGTCCCTGAGCAGCCAGGACAAGACGATGGATTCGCCTCCTAGCAGGTTGCTACTTCTAAGATACTGTAGCATCCCTGACAGACGTTTCTGTCCGCAGACGGGATTGAAAAAAATAATAAATGCAGAAATGAAACAGCGTTCCAAAGGGGTTTTATCTGTAAGGGTAGCAGGTTTGCATGCTGTGATAGATTTGCTGTGTTGTTGTCATTCCTTATCTGCCAAGGACCGGATTCTGTCGTTTGCCTTCAATCATTAAATTGAGCATGACATTTAGTTGGCGTACGTCCTCACTCACCTTCATTCCTCTACACTCTGCAGACCCCTCAGCAGTGACCAACAAGGCCCTCTACGTTGAAGCCTTGGTATTTGGACTATTCCCTAGTGTGGTAGAGGACAAATAGTCTGTCAATCACTCGTGACAAAGGCTTATCCGTATCCCAGACTACGTGTTCTTCCCGTGCGGCTCACAATGTTTGTATGTCACCCTAAGTCTGACAGAGACGGTCTGATTGAAAGACAGTTAATTCATGTTTACACAGAGGGGGGGGTTCGATAACAGAGCAATCACCTGGGAGCCGTACCCTGACTGTAAGAGTGTTGAACTCACCCTGATGGGGCCCCCCGCGCTGCGTGGGAACTCGGCGAATGTGTGGGAGCCTGCGTGCGGGGGTTGCCGTACTACCTGCCAGCGGTTCTACCCACAGTACTGAGTGTTTCCCTGGGTTTCCTCAGTGTGGTGCTTTCCCTGTGTGTTTCTTGGCTGATGTAAGCAGAGGGAACCTTAGGAACATTTAAGAATTGTCTGGTTCTGTTCTGGCTCGATTTGGGATCTAGCTGTGGTTATGACACGTGGCGTCTGGTAAGACGACGGCCATTTCAAATCCGGGTTAGGTCAGGGTTATAGGTCAGGGTTATAGGTCAGGCTGCCCCCTCTACTCCACTCTGGACACTGCACCAGGAGACAAGCCTGGCATGTCACCCTTATGTATTAAGACAAATTTGGACCTATTATTTTTAAGTGGCAAATTAGCGAGTTGTCACACAACACTGGGTTTGATTGACAGGTCTTGAGAAAGACAGGGATTATTTTCTTGTTCCCTGGCTAACGCGTCTCTCAATCGTAAGTGTACACTGTTACAGGGGAAAAAACTCCAATTAGAAGCGGCCACTCTCCGCAGCCCGTATTTAAAATTCCAGTGAAGCTGAAGGTCATCGCCTTTATCTCCGCGAAGGAGACTGTGTTTTGAAACGGCCTTCCCAACAGAAGGAGATGGGTCCCTAATAGCCGGCAACTGCGAAACAAAATTGCCTGTCAATGGATGTAATTGGCAATGTAAGCCATTGTGTATAAGTGTATGTGAATTTGAACGCCTCGTCATACATTTCAGAAACGGGACATCGGTGGTAATATTGCAGTTCCAATTCAGCCTTTGCTCGACAATGGTGGCAATAGATGGGTCTTGGAAAGGTAATTCAGTCCTTTTTATTTGCTTCTTTGTGGCTCTGTGGATGCCTCGGTCAGCTCTAACGGCGTCGGATAATCAAAGTCAATTGCCTTGATTGTTTCAAAGTATCCCTGTGTGTGAGTGGGTGTACAGCGGGTCAGCTTTGGGTGACAGGATTACCCCGCCCCTACGTCTTTCTTCAATACCCCACCCCCAGTCTCTCCTTGTCACTCACTCTCCTGCGTGCGGTTAGCCTCAGGTATTGTGGGTCGTAATTAGTGGGATGAGAAGATTCCCCGAGCAGAGATGGACGCTGGCTTACAGGGACCCTTTGAATGGGTGAACTTCCCCTTTCTCTCTCACCCTCCTCTCTCGCCTTTGCCCCCCTCCCCTTCCGCCATTCCTCACCCGCACATCCTTCATGTCTCCTCTATCCACACCTCCGCTTTATTTGACTGATATGCTTTGTCCACCAATGAGAGGCCTGGATTTTAGAGAAAGGCCCCGCCCACAAACCCATTTGAGATTTCAAATCAATGCCTCTACACTGTAACTTTATATCTGATGGATTGTAAATGCATAGCAAATGTATTTTGTGAATAAGGGATGGTGGACATATCCCATGTCATCACCATTACCCTGTCCCTATTTCCCACAGTCAGGTTTTGAGAATATACTCCATCTAAGATGAAGTACCACTTAGATTGGTTTCAGATACAGCCGACAGCTTTGAAGTATCTAGCACAGTGCTAATGCGAAAGCATGTGTTATTTGGCGCACAGGCAGCTTTTTAATGAATGCATGAGGCTGACTCCGGGTTAGAGTTAGTGTTGAATTTCATTTGATCCGAGGTGAGCACATACAGCCCGTTGTAGTAAGAGTTTGTAAAATGATGTTGTGAATGAGAGACCTCAATCCCCCACTGGACAAAACAGGGCGTTTCCTTCTGGATGGCGTCTAATGTCTACCCCCCAGGTATACTTCACCATTATAGCTGCAATAAAGGCGGAAAACGTTCCAGTAAAACGTAAATGGATTTGCAAATGGACGGCAGATGTATACGTTGTACACAAAGTGGACGGCTGAATCAGGCCACTTTCATCGTGTTTCGGGATGGAAGATGATGTTTTTTTACAAATTTTACGTGAAAGATGGGGTGCGGCCAATCGAGTGTCTCTGGGATGTGTATCCTCAGCTGGCGTTAATTTCTTTATACACGTATAGCCAAAAGTGTGTGGACAACTGACCATCACACACATACTGTATGAGCCACCCCTTTGCAGCTATAACAGCCGTCACTCTCCTGGGAAGTCTTTCCATGAGGTTTTGGAGTACGTCTGTCAGGATGTGTGATGTCAGATACAGATGTTGGACAAGAAGGCCCGGCTCGCAGTCGCCATTCCAATTCATCCCAAAGGTGTTCAGTGGGGTTGAGGTCAGGGCTCTGTGCAGGCAACTCGAGTTTTGGAAACCTGCTTTGGACCCTGCTTTGTGCACAGGGGCACAGTCATGCTGGAACAGGAAAGGGCCTTCCCCAAACTGTTTACAAAGTTGAAAGCACCCAATTGTTTAAAATGTCTTTGAGTGGGTCATCTTAATGCTACAGTATACATTGGAACTAAGGGGCCTACTGTTTCAAAAACTCTGAAAAACAGCCCCAGACCATTATCCCCCCTCCACTACTAGTATTTGTGTCCACATACTTTTGGCCGTATACTGTATCTAACTGGATATTGCTGATCTGTGTCTGTGACATCAGACAAATCACAGAGAGAAAGGTAATGCTTTTAATCGGATATGTTGTCCATAGACTATACCACACCCCATCAGGTGGGATAGATTAATTATGCACCACAACTTGGTACAGTACACCTCTAACATAGTCTTCATCTAGTCAAGAGTTTGTCCTTTCTATTCATTATATTCTATTCATTTAACTGTATCTTGTCATAGCTTAGATCTGGGTAGCTCAGCATGTTAACTCAATGTAGTGCAGTAGATCCTATAACACTGCTACCTCATCCCTGTCTACCCCCTCCCATCCGTCATCATCAACCAATCTCTGTTCCTCCCCTCTCTTCTGCTTTGATAGTTGATATACAGGGTGTCATTCATGTGTTCCTGCCCAGGACCGGATCAGGTCTGATTGAAGTTATTCATAATTAATGTTAAAGCAACAGAGTTCTAACCTGTGTCCTCCCTTTAGACTCTGCATTATTTAGTGTCCATCTATTACTACTGGATCCAGGTGCACATTACTTTCTTTAGTATGGCTTCAGCCTATAGAACGGGCGCAGTAACGTGCCTAGTCTAAAAGCTATGCCATGGATCAGTTTTGTTGACCTGGTCTGCACAAATGCATTCAGAAGAAGTGATCTGTGTTTTTTTATCTTTTTCCTGCTCATGTTAACCTGACCCTGAAAATTAAAGCTTGCTGGCGCTGCTTGAGTGGTTGGAAATGTTAGGCCAATTTCAGCTGCAACTAGATTCAAGTCAAACCTAATCAGGTATCTCTCCGTTTACTACACCTGACAGCAGCAAGCTGGGCTGCCTAGCAACCACATCCTGCAGTGTCTGTCAGCTCGGTTGGTAATGAAGTGAAGGGAGCTAAACAGCAGCCATTTGTAGTAATGGACTACAGATATGTAACTCCTCCTAGCATACAAATACCAACACACAAGACCTGATCTGGGCGCAGCCAACCGGCATCGGACGTGGGAGTAGAAAAAAGAACAAAAGCACTCAGGAATGGGGCAAGCATTTAACATTAAACACTACGATACCAGAAGATAAGAGAACAGTGTAAAATGGCACTTAACCTCAGCTGAAGAGGCTACCACTGTAGGCTTTGTGGAGTATTCCAATATTCTTGCCTGGCTTTGAAGCCTATATCATCTACGTGTACAATGAGAACATTACTGCTTCTGTGGCCAATAAAGTGTAGGTGGGGGGGGGCAGGAGGGAGGGGTCGGAATGTTGAAAAGATGGGTGGGGGGACTTGTATGGATTAGCCATTAGAGTCAATGAAGTGCAAGAAAGGCGATTGCTTCAGGGCAAGAACGTGTTGTGTCGTTGAACGTTGCTCGAGGCTGCCTTTTTTGAAGACCAACGCACTGTACCGACATACTAGAGAATCAACACTTCAGCCCGTGTTCATTCCTGTTTTAGACTATACCGTCTAGCTGTAAGTACCTGCCACTGTCAGCTCACAACACTGTACACAGAAAATAAGCTTGCAGTCTTTGAAGTCTCACAGAGTAGATGACTCCGCACTTTTTTTATCATAAAGCCCAGTTGCTTACAATACTGCTGCACCTTCATTTTTTATTTCTACCTGACTTTTTAATGGTATGTTCAGAAATACAGCAGGGTTACACGTGGGCAGGCAACATTCAGACTTTTAGGCCCACAGGATTCACATAGAGCTTTCCGCTGAATCCAGCCAACGCTGTTCCACTGTTGCCGTGCGGTTGCACGACTTAGCTATTCTTGTTAAGGTGTCTACCAGGCGTTGCTCTTTTCTCCCTGGCCTGGTTGATCTTATCATATTGCTCAGGTTGAAGTCCACATAGATGCTGTCTTTACCTGGTTCTTCATGTCACACAAGTTCACGGCTAAGATAGCCTGGCTCCACAGTCTACCTTGCAGGGTAGGTCTTTCACAGATTGGACCAAAGCTACGCTGTAAGGAACATGTAGGAAACGGCTGTACCTTTCGTCTTTGGAAACATACAGAGCAATGTTAAAGTTGAGACTGGGTCTTTGGATGGCTAACTGTACGGCTTGCCTAGCACCAACACTTCTGATCATGCAAACTCAATGTCAGCTTGTGCGATCAAGATGGTTTCTATGTCTGGAAGTCTCTTCAGTAAGTCTGCATTTAGCTGAGCCTGACCTTGTTTGTGGAATGGTCTCCCGAGTTCTAAAATAGGATGGTTATGCTGCTTCTGAGGCATTTCAGATGAATGCGTTTGTTGTGATTGATTTAATGATTATTATTATTGTGTTCTACCTAAGGTTGGTATATTGCATTGCTTTGAACGAGTCAGTCTATACTGCAAACATGACTTCGAATTTGGCCAATGGAACGAGAGGTTATTCTAAATTTCAAAGTACATTTACTAAAACTAACTGTTGTCATCTGTTGTTCGATTTATTTACTTGTAAACAAGGTAAATATACTCAAAATAGACTTGTATCCTTTGCAGTGAACTCACCTAGCACAATCAGAAATCAACTAAACTCCCACACATACACTATTGTACCTACCCCTGAACTACAGTTCAGATATTTCCTGACCTCACCTGTCTGACTGGAGCTGAAGTAGGCCTGAAGGCCGTGTAACCAAGCAGCCCTTTGGGTTGAGCCTGACAGAGGAGCGGGGAAAAGCCTCTGTGGCCAGATATGAGTGAATTAACGACGCTGAGCGAAACCAGTGAGCCAATCCAAACCCTGCACTCTGTTTTATCTGGGAGAGCTGAGAGCCTCACTAGTCCGTGTCTCTCAGCGGAGATGGACGTTTCGGGGTAATAAAACCCAAATGAAATAAATAAGCTGGTGAAAGAAAGTGGCTAACAGCAGTGAGCTGAGGGTGGAGAAGGGCCCAGTCAATAGGTCATTGATTTTGAGCTGCAGGACGTGGGTGAGATTACTTTAAATACAGGCTTCCTGGCCTCCATTAAGAGAAGGCAGGGAGAAGCTTCCCACAACAAGACCATCTACTTCCTGAATATATATGTGTGCATGCGCGTGTGTGTGTGTGTACTTGTGGTAATAATACCACCTTCCCAGGATGCTGAGGTGGTACAGGTTATGCTGTGTATTCTAATCCAGACCTGTAATTTATGGGCTAAGAGAAGCTATTGACCACTCAGAGACACACATACACACCCAGCACAAAACAAACACACACTGACAAACACACACAACAAACAAACACAAATACATTTTTCTTCACTACGGCAAACACTGGGGGAACAGGGGGTTAGTATAATGTCCATTGTCATTATACTACTTCACTGGACACCTATTGTACCAGAGAATTTGCTCGCACTTTGTTTTTATTGGCTGTGCAGTTGGCTAATGTTGGCTACAGTGTTTACTGT
Source organism: Umbra pygmaea (assembly GCA_016801145.1). Taxonomy (NCBI): domain Eukaryota; kingdom Metazoa; phylum Chordata; class Actinopteri; order Esociformes; family Umbridae; genus Umbra; species Umbra pygmaea. The sequence continues at coordinate 3,992 of JACXGM010035217.1, read as the reverse complement.
TATCGACTGGGTTATTGGGTATATTGGGCTGCAGTGCTCACCAATTCCAAATGACTATTGAGTCCACGTGTCCCTGGGTGAGTCTGAGAGCAGATGCGGTAGGGGTTGTTACGGGGGAGTCCGTACGTCACCACAGATACAATACTATACCAGCCAGAAAATGAGCAACAGGGGTAAGTTGAATGTGTGGACCTTCAGAGCGATGATAACAAAGGAATTTTGGGAACGCGCGGTCTGACATTCACCGACATCCCTCCTTGGTCTGTGCAAAGATAGCGGCATCAGTTACTGTCAACAGCACGTGACTCGGGTTCTACACTAACATCAAAACAGCTTTCCGTCTCTAATAGAGGATGTCACTTGTTATAGCTCGGAGATCATGATATGTTGGGTAATGGAAAACAGAATATGTTCTCTCGTTGGAGCTGCCAAGAGACAAGGGTGGCGCCGGCATTCCCCGCGAGCATCAGTTGTATCTGCCAGAGCATCTAATGGGAAACTAGGGTGGTGGTTTGTGGCCGTGATTCAGCCCAGGTTGAGCTGAGGATTCGCAGAACAGAGAGAACCGTGGCGAACCTACAGCTCGAGTGTTATGAATTGAGCGCGGATCTCTCTGTGGTGAGCGCCTAGGTTGCCTTGTAGTGGTACGGCGTCGTGTTGTGCAAGGGTGGTTTCCCCGTACAGCGGAACTTTCCCCCAGTTCTCCAGTTCGCCGTCCGTGACGCGGTCCTTCCTCCAAGTCGATGGAACAGTGGGTTAAAAGTGTGGGTTGACTGTTTGCCAGCTGCCCTCCGCTTGGCATGCTGCCCGCCTGGAGGATCAGTACTGATCACGACTGAGCACTGAGGAGGACGACAAGGCCTTCGCTCGGCCCCACTCCGCTTGATCCGTCCATCTGGTGTGCCTCCAGCGGGGGGGGGGGAGAGAAGGCACATACTCAGCAGAATGGCTGGCCCTGTTGCCATCGACCCGACCGCCGGCCAGATAAAGTGACAGAATAAAGAGATAGAGGAATTAATTGGGGAGTTGCAGTCGCCGTGCCAGCCGACAGCACTGAGATTTATCACAGGCGAGAGGATAGGCTCTGGAGACCAAGGAGTCGGGTTTCCAGCATGCAGCCACCCACGGACAGGGCCAACGCCTCCATGAAAAGGTTGCGTTGGATTGGAAGTGGTTGGAGAATGTGTCCTAATGAATGCTGTGGGAAGGGCGGGGCATGTCCAGTGAGGTTAAAGAGCATTTTCCCGATGCACAATTTTGAGCCACAACGATTTCTCAATTCCCAACACACTCACGATGACTAATTGGAGTGATTGGAAAATGACGTTGTGCTGATGAAGGTGCTAGACTCATATCCCTCGGCTCCAGATGAATGTTAGTCTGCTTGTGACAGAAAGGCTAGTAAATGGCTTCTCATAAAGCCAAACAGAGTCAACTAGCACATCTTCCCACTTCCCTGGGAGGAAAAAAACTCTTCATGGTTCCATCCCTTATGTTTTGCTCTTTCTCTCTTCAGCGTTCTCTCTTTCCTCCGTCTCTCTCTCCCTCATTCTCCGGTTGGCTCACTTCACCACCTCTTTTATCTGGCCCAGTGTCTCCCCATCTCTTTTTCTCTCCCCACATCTATTTCCTTCGGTCGTCCTTCAGGAAAGGTGAAGGCATCAGGAGCATATTAACAGAAATAGCAGCTCATGTATCATCACACACACATTTTCTGTCGCTCTGTGTCTTGCCCCCTCTCGCGCTCTCGCTCCCATCTCTTTTTGTCTTTTAAATGAAGGGCAGACTGTGGAGAGAAGTAACTGACACTTACTGACAATGTACACTGACTATACACACCAGCTCCTGCTCTTATTGGCCCCTCCCCCTATCAGCTGCTGGTATTTTCCTTATTACTAGTATTACATGTATTTTTCATATAAGGCATTTTAGTCTTTAATTTATAGTCCAGTTGTTGTCAGTCATAATCGTTTCTTTTTTTCATAACCCCATTTTCCCCTTTTCACTCCATCTCCCCTCTCTTCATTCCGTCACTTTTCTATTTCTACGTGATGTTTATAAGGGTTCAGGGACTGAGCAAACTGCTGTCATCCGTGCAGCACCTCTCATTGGTAACACTATCTCTAGGGGGCAGGCCAGTGATTCCACGCAATAATTATCAAGGATGTCAGTGTGTTGTTGTCCACGGTAACCCCCTGAGGGTTGTTGTCCACGGTAACACTCAGTGTTGTAGTCCATGGTTACAAACACTCAAGGTGATTTACTCCAGCTTATATACTAGATAACGATGAGCGGGGTCAGAGCCGCGTGGATGAAGCTGGTCCCCCAGGACATCATTAATGTAGCATTTAGACAAGTTATTCTCATCCCAAGGACACAGTTACTCAGTTCCTGGGGCGCCAGCTAGACCTCCCACTGCCAAGCAAGACGCATAGCTAACCGTTAGCCTCCATGCTAACTGCTAGCATTTCAGAACCAGTGAAAAGTATTTCATAGCAGTGGAATTGTTGTTACACAAAATGTGTGTGTGTGTGTGTGTGTGTGTGTGTGTGTGTGTGTGTGTGTGTGTGTGTGTGTGTGTGTGTGTGTGTGTGTGTGGAGCATTGCCCGGCACTCACAGGTAAACAATTACACACACCAGTAACCACACACAAACTTACCATCTGCCTCCATGTACGCACTAGCGCACGCACACACGCGCACACACATTATCATCTCTATTACTGTGCTTACGGCTATCATCAGAGCTTGACGACTATGGTAATGTTTGGATGAAGATCTGATGGGTGCTGGTTTCCTTAGAGCTTCTGTCTGGGCTGCTTCGCCCTCTGAAGGAGAAACAGTCACAGCCAACCTAATAATTATTCTTAATAGGGAGCGGTAATTGGAAATAGCATCTTCATTAGTGAGTGACAAAGGCAGGTGATAAGACCAGGGAATACTCCTGTCGCTACCCATCCCAGATACTCGTTTTTTCCACCCTCACCTTTCTTAATTATCCACACAATTTGTACACACACACACACGCAGTAATGTTTTGTGTGTTTAAGAATAACTAAGACGTTTCAAGATCCGCGTACTTCGTCTGCGCTAGCGTCGTTATGTCTGCGAGCGAAGGACGATCGACTCTGTGTCCTTGATGAGGTTTGCAGTGTATTCAGCGGCTCCGGGTCTTGAAGTGGTGTTGTGTTGTCGTTTTTTTGTTCATTTATTCACCGGTTGCTTTGAAAGCCCGGAGGTGTGTTGTTGATGTTGTTGTTGATGTTGTTGTTGATGTTGTTGTTGATTTGTTTGAAGCTGTTGCCAGAGTGAGTCACCCTGGATCCCATGGCGTTTGATTTGCTAGCGTACACGTCATTAGCATTAGCAATCCATCATTATCGTATACTCCACGGTAACAACAAGGCCAAATGACTGTGATGCTGAACGTCCTACTCCGTGTCTCCCCCCACCGCAGCTCAGTGATTTACACAGCACCCCCCCATCCCCTCTACATCCCTAGTTTAGAAGTTAACGATTAATACCTTACAGCTTGAACCTAGAAGATTAGTTGAGATATATCTGTACCGTGGTTGATCTGGAAATAATAGGGTCCTGATTTCCCTCCACAAAGCTGACCATAGCTTCTCTTGTAATTGACCACACTTGACCTTTGGCCCAGAGTAGAGATTCACCTCATAATGATAACTGATGTCAGTTTATAATCTCCAGGCTACACTGGACCAACATGCTGGCCTTAGTAATGTAGAACCACTGAGATTGCTTTGATTTGATGATAATAGTTTTGCCTCTTTCTCCCCACTTGTCATATTGATATCATATCGATCAAAGTTAATATATTCAATCGACTTATCATCTGCGATAAAACATACCCAAATGTTTCCTGCCAATGTTGAGAGTGCATTTTGTTAAAAGAAGCGCCGGCCCTAAGGGAACAAAAATAGGAGAATGGAAGACAGGCAGTGGGAGGACTCAAGTGTGGGGGGGGGGGG
>JACXGM010035216.1:0-11744 GCA_016801145.1 Umbra pygmaea | reverse complement strand
AACATGCTGCCTGAATATCAAACTCCATTTTTTGTAAATGTTCTTCGGTGTACTCGGGCACAAACATGTTTGGTTGGATGTCACTCAGAATGTAAAAGCAAGTTGTAAAATTCCTCATCTGTAAATCCTAGGTTATTAGCAATTGTGTTACCAGCGACTTTGTTTACAAAATGTTTCACAGACTTTAGAGAACATGCCGTGTGGGCGGGGCTTGGAACAAGGAAGCCAGCATTGTAGTTCTCGACATACGGAAAAAATCATACCACCATGTCTATTTAGCATTAAAACGGCTGATCGAAACGTCACAGAAAGACAAGCTATACCTTAAAAAATCAAGGACAACCGAGGCTTTAAGAGAGTAGGTTTGAAAGCCAGATCAGTATAACAGGGATGCTTATTTTCGCGACCGAATACATGCCTACATTCATTTTCCTATCTCCACAGTCGATTGGATTTCCACCGTGACATCAGTGTGTGAAAATTCCCAGCGAAATTTAAAATCTTGCTCTTACACTAGCCAGGCATGTATTAAACATATCTCACTGTTCTACAAATGTCTGGGAGAAGCTACTAGCCCCTCCAGATCGCTGTAGGGTGAAGTATCCCTTTAAAGCATCAATATAAGTATTACAATAACCTATCTTAATGATATTTAAGCACTTGGAATCAGAATTAGGTTCAGCTCTTAAAGGGAATTGGCTATGAGCACTGTTTGAATAGCAAAAGCAGTTTTTAAAATATATATTTAATATTCCAAAATGATTGTGAATCAGTCATAGAAAAAACAAAAAAGCTGGAAAATATCATAAAACCCAAGATACAAGGTCTCTAGTAATTTCCACGTGCTCTGATATTTCGAAGACATTTTAAAATGTTGAAAGAAGTGCTTTGATAATGGTTGAAAATGTCTGAGAAGATGAAAAAAGTTGAAATTAGCAAAAAACATTGGGGATTACAAACAAAGAAAGCAGATGATGAAATACCATCACATAGTATGTCGATCTGTAAACTTTAGTTCGGAAAACAGGTTTTCAGATAGCAGAGGTAAACAGAGTGCCATACAGCTGTGGCTGATGATTCATGTAGCATATTTGAATTAACTGACATTTGGTTTAATTTGTCCTAATTGCACAGGGACAGGGCTTTAAGTTGACATTTTTTTGCCTTTAATCAGTTATTTACTGGTGTCGAGTTGATAAGCAATTGTTTAGTTTTTATAGAGCAATCACCATATGCAAACAGTGACCCCAAACTTTTGAACACTAGTGTATGTCTGCTTGCTTCAAATTTGCTAAATATTTAAAATGTTGTCAGTTCCAGTATATGGATTGCTGTATCTGCTTCAGAACTACAGAAATCAAAATTTCAAAGTACTGTAAATGATTTAGAGCAATGTTGGTGTATTACAACATAACGTGTGTGTTTTAAAATCAACAAAACCATAATTTCAAAAATGTACATCATTATATATTGAAGAAGGCTTAAATCTAGCGATTGAGACCATATGCTCATTATGAAAATGTTTACTGAGGTAATAAATCAAGTGAGAATTGTTTCTCATTCTCATAGACTATTACAGTAACTGAGCTCTTCATTCTGAGAATTTCCCATATACAGTAAAGGATGCATGTGTATCCTTCGTGCTCCCAAATCACCCACAATCCTATGCGCGCCGCTTTGCCGGCTGGGTAAATAAAAAATACAAATTTAACGTTAAAATATACCATTCACAGCGTTATACATAGCTTTCTCGTCTTTTTTTAACAGGGACTAACAGGAACATATATAATTGAGAAGCAAACTATTTAATGTTCAGAAGTGATAGCTGTGTAATCTGCTTTTTATTTCTCTCCCCACCTCAATTACATAGGCTTATTTTGAAGAAGATGAGGCTTGAATGACGAATGCTAAGGAGGCGTCTCGCCTAGCCTCTGAAGGACCTGACTTGGAAGGACTAGTCTATAGAGCAATCACCATATACAATTATGGCCTACAGTTAGTTGAATGGGAGAGTGACGTGGGTCCCTGTTTATGTCTTGCTGACTATACTGCCTCAAGTGCCTGAGGATTTCAGACTATATTTGGATTAAATACATCCTAGTGAACATTTATCCATAGCACAAGTTAACACAAGCTTTAGTTTTGCTGTTATAAAGCTATCTGCATAGGCAAGCATGGTATGTATAATGTATATATAACCATTGTTTTTAAAACTTTTTTTTATATATTTTATTTTTCCACAACTCAATCTTTCTACCTGCTTAAAACATCCTAAAATCTGCCTCTATTTAGAGTTCACTAAGGTAATTAAAGAATTATACTCTTTGATATACATTGACCTTCAGGCTTTTATTTGGAAGGTTTTTCCATTACCGAACATATTACATAATCTGAAGTGTTGCTATCATAATACTAGGTAAATAAACAACATGAGTTAAACATACAGTTACAGAAATAAATGGTATTTGGCTCCTAGTAATGCTACTGCAATTAATGGAGATAAATTGAGAACAAATACATGTGTTCTTGGCACAAATAGGTTACACTCCGGTACAGTAGGTGGCAGTATATGCACCATTAACTCGGTTGTGATCTGTTAGAACTCACATAAAAAGAAGAACATGCATGTTCGTTACTGATTCTGGTATCACTTTTAAACATTTCACCATGTTGTAAACCAACTATACATGTCTTAGCTGTTTTGAACGCTACTGACTACGCTCATAACAGCAGCAATTATTAGCTGTGCTCGCTTGGGTACAGTTAATGTAAGCTGACCAGCCAGTCGGCTAGTATGATATAGTATTGCTAATGATAGCTAACGTCTTTAGCATGCTACATGCAATCGACACGTTTGTGATTAAACCAATTTTCTCCTGTGAGCATCTTCAAAACTACACCTCTTGTGGGGAGTTCCTGGTTTGCAGTGATCAGCAACGTGGTCCAATGAAGGAAAAGCAGTGAACCAGCGATAGAGTCATGGGCGGCCAAGAATGTGGGGAGCGAAGGCTGGCCCGTGTGGTCCGATCCAATAGACAATCTACTGTAGCTGAAATTGCTGAAAGTCGATGCGAACACAGTGCATTACAGTTTGTTGCATTATGGGGCTGTTTTGTCTGTAAAATGCGAACCTACACAACATCAGGCAGGTTGTCATAATGATATGGCTGTTGAGTGTATAATTTGTGGATTGATAAATGAAATTAAATCATTAACAGAGGAGGAAATTTACTTGAATAAAATAACTTTTTTGAGTTCACAAGTTAAGGCTACTGTAATGTTTGTGCGGCTTGACACGTCGGAACCGACAAACTGTAGGCAACCCAAGGTAGGTTGATTGCAGTTTAGTCTTGCATTTGCTGTTTAGTCATTCGACCCGTGCACATGGCTAATTTACATAAACTCCATTTTGTAATCACCAGGCGTAACAACGGCAATAGGCTGTGACACAATAATAGTTTTTACATATGCATTATTTCTCTATTTTTTAATAATAATACCATCAGCTAAATGTTTAAATCTGAGAAAGTTATTTACTTTAGCCAGAATCTGCAATAAATGTATTTTTATGTTACGTTCATTCCAACGTCACCGACAACTACATTGACGCTAATGATACTCTATCACCGATGGCCACTATACATTGAATCACAACGAACTGGAACTACTAGTTAACCAGTAGCCCACTGAAATAACTCATCTTTTGATTATTATTTCCAAGCCACTGCACAAAACAGTATACAACCACCCTGGTTTTAAATAGAACAGAGTTAGTATTTCTCCATTAGGCATTTTTATTATTTTACATTTGTTCCTCAAAAGTATTAACTAAATCACTGACCGCTAGATTGAAGCTAATGATGCTACATCCACTCCATAAAACCCGGGGGCAGGATGCAATGCCCAGACAATGGACTAGTTAGCCTGTTCGCCACTCACCTATTGCGCTAACTCGTCCCTTCGGATACAAATCTCTAGCGATAATAATTGTAGTGGTTTTCTCTTGATACTCTAATAATGTAATCATGCTTTGAACCTGATCACGTCATTGAACTGAATTGCAAAGGGGAAGTTAAAATCAAATATTAACTGGCAGTAGCTATGCTAAAACTCAGTGCCGAGGGACCGGGAATCGGCTGTTGTTAGCTACCTATGCTATTACTATTACTATTATATACCAAGACGATCAACCACCTATCTGGGTAACATGTATACATGTTTAGCATAATAAAAATGTTCATTATTCAATATCATAAATGCTTACGTTCGTGGTACAGATCTTTGGTTAGCTAAACTCACAAAGGGGTTAGCCACAATAGTAGCTCGCCAGGTTAGGTGTCGGTAGAGTGGTAAATAACTAGCTTGCTAGTGCTAAACATACCTGATCAGCTACGATTGGTAAAGTCAGTTCCCCGAAGTTATCCGTTGTGTTTTAGGAAGGATCATTGAAAAGAAATAGATGAGGTAGCCAGCTAAGTGAATTGCGTTGCTACAGCTAGCAGGCTAGGGGATAGCAGTCGACCGGAGCTACAATCTTGTTGATGCAGTTTCTCTGTAAACCATCCGTTTTGATTCAAATTAATGGATCATCTAAATATGGAAATAAATAAATAACTAAACTATTGATTGATTTAAAAAATACAATCGCACTACACCATGATGGGACACATTAAGGTGCAATTGAAATAAAAAAAACAGCTTGCAATAAGGCGTCATTGAATGGGTTCCAAATTTGGGTGAAATAATAATAATAAAATTTACGATTTCAATATATTGCTCGGAATTTGTCCGATCAAAACCATTGATTGTATAATTACTGGATGGAGCCATGTGTGACCTCACCTATTGGTTTGTTAAGATCCCCTTTGCTTTATCGGCGATAAAAAAAAACGAGATCATAATTCGAAAAATGAACATTATAATAAATATCAGAAGGCTTAAATCTAGCGATTGACACCATATACTCATTATGAAAACGTTTACTGAGGTAATCAAGTATACTATGTCTCTCATTCTCATAGACTATTATAGAAACCGAGCTCTTTTGCAACCAGGCGTATCGCCCCCAGCTAGAATTCAGATAGAATGCAGATTTAAGGCACTTCCTAATTTGCGTCAATTTGCCAAACTGGATGCTCACCCTGTGGCCAAAACACATAAACGTTGATTAAAGTGTCCCCTAATGGCATGATAATGGAATGATGATAGCATTTAATTTGTTAGCGATATGCTAAAGTTCATATTTCATAGTTATTTACAAAAAATTGTTTGTTTGTCAATTGCGCATAGTTTAACGTAACAAAATTATTTTTATAACTTTTGGTTAAGTCCATCTGGAGATGCTAGCTACCAAGTTTTGTGTAGATCGCTTGCACGGTCTAGGACGAGTTCAAAAAAGTTGGTTTGCGCATTGCGCGATATTGTGGAAAATCTTGTTATCAGAAATGGGTGTGTCCTGTATCATTATATTCAGCTCAGTTCAAGGTACACTTGTATGTAAGGCTTTCTATGGTGCAATGTGTGATATGGGAGTTATGGCCACAAAATTAGTTTCTCACCATTATAGCGCGACCTAGTGGTCCACATGTGTAATTGTTGGTATGTGAGGTCCAGTAACAATTGCGCATGTACACTGTACATTTGAAGTTACTCACATTAGTACAAGGGGTGGATCCAAAACTGGGTCCCATAGGCCACGCCCCTTTTGACAAATCAGTACACCACTGTAGGGGTGGCCTCAAGAGTGGCCCTAGATGGTAGCCTCAAAATTTTGTAAAAAATTTGAGCCATTGATCAGATATAAACTTTTTGTAGTTGTAGCGCCCCCTATTAGCCAATTTTCATAAAATTTGTTGAAGAGCGTCAGATGGTCATGTGAAACAAGGATCTAAAGTTTTGTAATGATAGCTTTTTTTTGCCAAGACATGGCAAAGTTTATGCTTAAGTAGCTAGCCACACAAATTTATTTTTACAGAATTTAGGCAATTTTCAACCAATAAAAATGATTTTGATAACTTGTTGTCAGGTCAGTCTGGTGATCATACATACCAAATTACGTGCAGATTGGACACACGGTCTAGGAGAAGTTAGAAAAAGTAGGTTTACAATAGATTGCTATTTTTCACGCATAAAAGTACTGGCGGAAATGGGCGTGGCCTATGTCAGAAGATTCAACTGAACTCAGAGAACGTGTGGATATGTGTATCTTCTATGTGCGATGTACGGTTTGGGAGTTATAAGGGCAAGCATGTTTTTTTCTGCTATAGCGCCACCTAGTGGTGTAGGTGACAGAATTATTCTGTCTGAGGTCCTTGTGGTGATGTGGACCAGTCCTGAAAATGGCACCCCCATGACCATGTACGGTTTAGGCTGTAGTAACATTTTTACGGAAGAATAATAAGAATCCTTAGGAAAACAATAACCCGGGATTTCCACCAACTGCAGAAATAGAAGCTCTGCGTATCTGCTCTGGAGGGCTGCGGATCGCCGGAGCTGGGACGGAGTCGGAACGCAGCCGTTCCGCAGTCAGTGAAAATACAAACTTTGACTGTAATGGAAACCTATTGACTCCGCCGCTGTTCCGGAGCGGATCCGCAGCCGTTCCGCAGTTGGTGGAAATTGCCAGTTAGGTTCCACAGCTCCACTGGAGCTGTGAACCGCGTTGCTTTGCAAACGACGGTTCCCAGCCCCTTCGAGCTTGGACCACTAATAATAATCCTTAGGAAAACAATAGGGTTTCACAGCTGTGCTGTTGGAGAGCTGGTTGCTTTGCAAACGACAGTTCCCAGCCCCTTCGAGCCTGGACCCCTAAGAATAAGAAATTACCCCCAAAATAGTCAGTCAGTTTAAAAGAAAAATCAGTCAGATCAGTTTTAGTTCAGTTCCTCCAGGTTTGTTGAACTCAAAGTTTTGTTGATGAAAAAAAGGCCTTGTTTTGAATCATTAAATCTTATCTGTAAGATGTATTCCAAAGCGTGTAGTCCACCAGCTTGGCAGGTTGAGGGCCACTGATTATAGTCACACTCCAGAATCGCTGAAGGGCTGGCTCGCCATAGGGTGTCTTTTCATCAATGATGAAAATGATGTATCCTCTGTGTTAAGGGTCAGTTTCACTGTATATATTTTACTCTGTCTTCATCTAGCAATTCACTTGACAAGAAGAGAAAAGAGAAAAAAGATTTTTGTTTTTCTCTAGCTAGACAACATAGGGTGGCTCAGCCAACAAACATGAAGCAGCGCCATCTAGGGGAATGGAGGATCACAGCAATCATACAACTTTGGCCTTGTGCATTTTAGATGGGTTACATTCTCCCCCCCTGAATGTACATGTGTCCCTGCATGTACCTATACTTAATTAAATAGTAGTAATTTGATCTGTTCCTGAAGCTGTAAACTTCAGTGTGGGATGTAAGTCCAGCTCTGGTGTAAAAGCCTGGTCCAGCCCATTCAACAAGGAGTGCATAACTAAACTCAAGGGTCTTCCTAATGTCTGGTAAGTCAGCCGGTCAGGCTCCACCCTATGCCTAACTGATCTTCGCACTTCTGCGTCTTCTTGTTGTTGGACATCATCCACACTCAAATCCTCAGGCTCATGTCGCTCTGATTGTTCACCTTGGATTTCCTTCCCTACAGGTTCCTCTTTGTCTCCATGTTCTTTTTCAGGTATGGTTTGCACCACATCATCTTTGTCATTTCCAGAACTCATCTCATCATCTTTCGTTCCTATGTAATTAGTAGGGCTGCAACAAACGATTATTTTGATAATCGACTGATCTAACGCTTATTAGAAAGATTAGTCGACTAATCATCTATTTTTTCAACGATTAATCAATAGGCTTTGAACGATTATTCAGCTTTTGCAATTTGTTAAAACATTGAGTTATACCTACTCTTATTAATACATTCAACCAGGAAATCACTTAAGCTTTTGAAAAAAACATTTTTTTATTGCACTTTGAGCCAACTGAACAGGCCGATCTCTTTTTGTCCAATTTTGTCCAATTCAAATCACAAATTATCTCGCAGCATTGTTTCAATCATTTTGTTGCTTTAAATCTAAATAGAAAATACAAATAAACCAAACTAAGTCAAGTACAATAATTCCTCCTCAAAACAAAGTCATTAATATACCCACTGCTGTAGAACTGAAACAGAAAAAGGGGCATTTGCTTCAAGTCACATTCGCTAAAACATTAATCTACAAACAATTATTATAAGTATCTTAATGTGTCTCATTACATTATGGTCGTATACACTGAACTGCCTAACTGCTGTCTGTGGACAGGTTGCTATGTTGTTAGTATGCGTGAAATACTACGTAATTTGTTTATATCAACTGGTGTCGCTAACTGGCCATCTTGCTTAGTTCCAGCTGTAGCACACTTACCTCTCACCGTTCCATCTCCTCTTGTGATGGGATGTTTCCTTTTTAATTGTTCAAGCATGCACCTTGTGCTCCCATGGAAAGCAAGTTCTGCCTTGCACGCATTACAGAAAACAGCATTTTTTATTTGAACTTTATTGAAACTTTCCCACACGCGACTTGTTCTGCTCTGTTTGCACACTGACATTTAAACGCTGTTTTCTTCTATTGGACTTCATACGGGAGGGCTGCTACAGCGCCGTACTGGTCAAATCACGTTATTGCAGGCACTTAAAATAGGTCCTATGCGATCAAACGACTTGTCGACAACAAAAATATTTGTTGACAATATTTAATCGTCGACATTGTGGACTAATCGTTTTAGCCCTGGTAATTAGGCAACTTGTTACTCCCTTTAACTTTGAAGCTCTTCTTTCCAGTACTTTTTTTGGCTGGAATACCTTAGCTTTTCAGGCTTGATTCCTCAGGGCTTGCTTCGGGATTTTCCTCTCCTGAAGAAGGCCTAGGGTCAGTCCGAGGGATATCATGGACAACTGTGACAGGTGGGTAAATTGTCAACAGCATTTCCCCTGGGTAGTCGTAATCAACTTCCTCCTCACTCTCATATGATCTCAACTGTTCTCCCTCTTCAGACACTGTACACTGAGCAGGTCACACTGTGCTTTTCCTTTGCTTATGCTGATCCACTTCTGCTTTGATGGATGGGGCCAGAAATCTTATGATATTTGCATCATATAGCTCTTTCAAGTGGAGCCAGACAGCTCATAATCAGATGGGTGGATGGGTCTCACTCTCTGCTTAAAGGGTGTTGGATCAGAAAGACAGATCTTGTGGCTGACTGCTGTTGTATGTCCATAGTCAAGGTCGCCACTCGCAAAGTGGAATTGCATTCAGCCTCTTTGTAATCCTTTCTTTCCATTCTTCAGAGAGTGACGAGTCAAAAGTGATGGGTTTTTCTGGAGCCACTGAGTGCAGTGTGTAGCACCCAGTTGTGGTGCCAGCAGGGGGTGACTGTTCACTCGTGGTTAGGGCTTCACCCATCAAAGAGGTAAGTGGGGAAACAGATAATGGAGCTGCGAGCTCTGCCAAGACCCATTGTGCTGGCACTGTGACACTGTGTGTGGTATAATTTTTGAGCAAAACAGGCACTTTAAAAGATGCCCATCCAGGGCTTGACATGACATAACTGCAAAAGATCAACCCGCTTGGTAAACATGAATAAGATGGGACATCTACCAATAGGAGAGTGCCAGGAAAGCCATTTACGTTCCTTGTATAGCCATCTACTGCTATTCTCTGGCCAGCTCGGATGACTACTGCCTTCTTGTGAAGAAGTTTGACTTTGTTCACTCTGTCTTTGTCTTGTCATTATACAGGCAGTGCAGATGTTGGATGAGAACAGCATATGCACAGTTTTGAAGGACAGGCCCACCAATCCCCTCACTGAACGTCCAGAGTATTAGTGCCAATGAGAACAGAGACATGAACAGAGGCACTTGAATCGGGAACGACAAGGGCTAATGTGCTAACTGTCTTGGGGTTGCCCGTGAAATTCTCTGGAAAGAGTATATCGATCTCAATATAGCCAATATAAGGCACGTGCTGCCCTGCTGCTCCCTCTACTTCAATGAGGTTATCTAAAGGACAAATTGGGTGAGAAGCTAAGTGGGAGTCATGGAACGACTTGGAGATGTGGTTACTTGTGAGCCTGAATCAATGAGGCACTCGTGTTGAATTCCTTCGATGGTGACCTTAACTAATGAACTTGATCCAACTAGTCCATTCCTGAGACCATCTGTATTGCGTTTAATGGAGAAACACTTGGCCTTTTGGTTTTTCAATCTGTTTTTGGGACTACTGTCTCGTTCATTGGCTCCAGGACGTCCCTCTACCGGAGCCTCGCCCAGTTTAAAGAAGAGTCCTGCTTTGCTTTCCACTCATCCTGCTTTAACTTCAGTCTTTGTATTTCAGGTCAACTGCAGCCTTGTTCATGGAATTTTCACATATTCTGGCTATGTGGCTATCATCCCCACGTCTAAAACAGAACCAGGCCTTGGGCTGTGCTCTAGCTGCAACCTGGGGAGTTATTTGGTAAGCTTGAGCCTCAGCTCTGAGTGGGGGTGGATGCTGGCCAGACTCAAGGACTGCAGCCTCACGTCTCCTCTCTATTTTGACTTTCTTGGTGTTGAGCTACATTTGTAGCTCACCAACTTGTTTTCTCAGGCTTTCAGTCTCAGATATGTATGCTTGTAACACACTGACATTGCGATCAGTAAAGCAGAAGAAGTTGGCGAATGTTTGAACGTTCACTGAGGATTTTCCTTTGGAGGTCCAGTTGATGACTCTCTTGTCTTCTTCGTGTTTTTAGCTCTAACTGAAGATCAAGTTCATGGTCCCAACAGCCACGCTTGAATTGTTTCAACACAGTAAAAACGGCTGTGTTAAATCAACACCCTAAGTGTTAAATTAACACTCTCTGAGCTAGATTTATCAAGCTGTTTGCGACTGTTTCTAGGCGCTAATTGGTCGCAAAGACGGACGTAACCGATGCGGGCTATTTACAAACCAGGCGCACTTGGGTAAAATCGCAGATTGCCTGCCACATTAGCGACCACAGACAAGTTGCGCTTTCAATATGCGTTCGTGGGAGGATCATGGGGAAAGTTGGAGTTCCACGCAAAAAGGTGGGAGGATACGGTAAACTGCGCCTAATTATACATTCCGTGGTATTTACAAAGACTGCCAGTAAGAGTGCGCCTCGATTCTGCGGGGGGAATTTACCGCCTCTTAAAAGCAGGTCTAAACCAGCAAGCGCATTTTCCTGTGTGTTCAAATATAGCTACATCAATGGCAGCAGTGACAGCAACAAGTTTTAAACATAGCATCAAATACACTTGGCACAAAAAAAGACAAATGCCTCCATCTGTTCCATTTTTTATAAGCAAGTTTGCGATTATTGACCTATATAACACTCTTTATTTACTTAACCACATCGGTTGCCTTTACATATCAATGATATAGGCTAAACCAATGCATATATGCCAAACGCGAACACAACAGTGTCATTACAAACCACGCATACCTTCATTATCTACAGAGATCTCTGCAGTATATATGCCGTCTACACCTTCCACTTGTTCGGCAATGTGTATTTGCTGCACGCCCTAGTTAGCGTGTCTATTTCTGGTGGACCTGAACCGGTTTTCCTCTTTTTAAATCCTCAAGATCTCTCCGTGTAGATGATAACGAGTTGATTTAACTTCATATGGCAATCCAAATTGGATGTGTTTCCAAGGGTGTGGATGTTCTGCCCTGTAATATAGGCACTATATCAGATTTGCTGTTACTTCATGCACTAAGA